>APFE030871216.1:60874-116000 GCA_000404065.3 Pinus taeda | reverse complement strand
CATTATCATTTTCATATATACAATAAATTTTATAATATAAATAATGTAAACCAAAATTTTAGAAAAGCAGTGTGCAAATTGCTTTGGCCTTTCGTTTTGGTGTGGGACCAGTGAGTTGCAAACAACTAATCATCACATAAAAAATATCTATAGAGTACGATCAGTAAGTTGCAAACAGCTAAGCATAACATAAAAAATTATGTAAAGTAGGACCAGTGAGTTGCAAACAGCCAAATATAACATAAATTTTTTTCCATCCCTCAGTATTAAATAATTGCTTTGACTTTTACTTTTTATTCCATCCCTCAGTATTAAATAATTGCTTTGACTTTTACTTTTTATATGCAATCAGTGAGCTGCAGACAACTAAACATGACATAAAATTTTTCTATATATCAGTGGGATATTGCTCAGTATTAAGTGATGAGTTTGAGCAAATTCAGTGGGAAGTATTGAAATCCATTGTTCGTGGCTCCTATATTTCAAATTTCTCTGGTATTTCCAATTGGGAAGTTACAGTAGAGCTTTTGTTACCCTAGCTTTGTAGCATAACAATGGCGAATAAATGCTGCAGCTGCTCTAGATTCTTCTCCTGCCTGTCTTGCTTTTCAAGGGGAAACGACCCTGATGCCATTCCTCCTGTAGAAGGTACATCTTCTTCTGATGCCCTTCCTCCTGTAGAAGGTACATCTTGTTCTGATGTTCCTTCAGTAATGGAGATTCCATCAGTTGGTAGTTCCTCATCTGCAATTGAGGAAGGAAATGTGGATGATGTGAATCTTGACGCTCTCTTGGAGGACGTATCTAATCTTGTAGAAGGTACATCTTCTGATGCCCTTCCTCCTGCAGAAGGGACAGCTTCTTCTGATGTTCTTCCTCTTGTAGAAGGGGCATCTTCTTCTCATGCCCTTCCTCCTGTAGAAGGTACATCTTGTTCTGATGTTCCTGCAGTAATGGAGATTCCATCAGTTGGTAGTTCCTCATCTGCAATTGAGGAAGGAAATGTGGATGATGTGAATCTTGACGCTCTCTTGGAGGACGTATCTAATCTTGTAGAAGGTACATCTTCTGATGCCCTTCCTCCTGCAGAAGGGACAGCTTCTTCTGATGTTCTTCCTCTTGTAGAAGGGGCATCTTCTTCTCATGCCCTTCCTCCTGTAGAAGGTACATCTTGTTCTGATGTTCCTGCAGTAATGGAGATTCCATCAGTTGGTAGTTCCTCATCTGCAATTGAGGAAGGAAATGTGGATGATGTGAATCTTGACGCTCTCTTGGAGGACGTATCTAATCTTGTAGAAGGTACATCTTCTGATGCCCTTCCTCCTGCAGAAGGGACAGCTTCTTCTGATGTTCTTCCTCTTGTAGAAGGGGCATCTTCTTCTCATGCCCTTCCTCCTGTAGAAGGTACATCTTGTTCTGATGTTCCTGCAGTAATGGAGATTCCATCAGTTGGTAGTTCCTCATCTGCAATTGAGGAAGGAAATGTGGATGATGTGGATCTTGACGCTCTCTTGGAGGACGTATCTAATCTTTTAGAGCAGATCAAGGTGACTTTTACACGAACATATCATATTGTAACATTAGAGGGACAACCTGTGGAAATATTAGCTAAGAGCATGATTTTCATTTGTTTACTCTTTTGTTTCAGGAGGGGACTAAATCGTCACACAAAAAGACAAAGACAGCTCAACAATATTTGCCAACAACTTCAAAAAGCTTCATTAAATTAAAGGAATTCCTGTCTGAGGCAGCAAATTTCGTTGTGCGAATTAAAACTCCTCCATAATTTCACATTCAATAGTTTTATTTAAATTCATGCTAGTATCATGTTAACCTAAATTCTTCTTTACTTTTGTTTTATGAGATTCAGAAAGACATTGTTCCTGGCGACGCGATCAAGACAGTTGCTAGCGGTATCCTCCAGGGCATGGGAATGGCACACTTGGCTACTGCAGGTCTTGTTGTGGTGGTATCTATCTTGGAAAGATTCGATTAGGTTAGCGCCAACAAAAGTGAGTGCCTGCGTCTTCTCCGCGAAATGATATTTTTGGCTAAACTTGTAAAGCAGTTTAAAGAACGCTGTCAGTTGAAGGAAGCAATGCACGATGTGATCAGAGAAGCAACTGAATTGATCGTGGAAAGCTCCATCAAGTGTCTTGCTCACATGAAATCTTCGAAATTTTCCAAGTGAGTACTCAAAACTGTAATCGTCTTGGTTTAACGGGGTAAGTATTTATATTATATATAAATAGGAAAGTCATCTTTGTTGGAAGTGTAAATGTGTTAGAAAACCTGGACAGATAAATCTAGCTAGTAAAGGTGGAACACACAGCTTTGCACAGCAAAAACACTAAAAGAAAATGGAAATAACAAAAGAATGATTTATTAGAAAATAGTTTACAATGCTCATGATATAGCATTATTGGGTGAAGATCCCAAGGTAACGCACCATAGTGGTGATCAATGACTTACAAGAAGTTCCGGAGAGAACTAGTAAGTTGCCGAGTGAAATGAGAAGTAAACCAAGGAATAAATCACGCAGAATAACTAGCCACTTGCGAGGTTAAAGAAGGTAAAAAAAAACTCTGGCATGTAGTCCCATGCTCTAACTAAGTGTCAGCATATAAGTGTGTAGTGTGTAGTACCTCCAATAAGAAGCAGGGGTTGAAACGATGCTACAACATCCCTAAGTTATCCATGCAAGACGCTGAAACAGCAACACAAAAAACAGAGTAATCACAGCAACAGATAACAGAGTAATATGAAGCTCTGTTCATTGAAAACCACAAAAAAACAAGGAAACTAAAAATGAGCTTCATCTAAACGTCTCGGGAGTAGGTTCATTCATTTTCTGTATTGACTCCTGTAACCAAGAGAGAAATGACAAAGAAATATGACAGCTACAGTGAATTCATTTAGTGTTTGTACATATTGTGGGTGGTAGACGTTACACCTCGGTTCAACAGTGCCCTTAATTTCTACCACTAACATTCTTTATGATGCAGACCTACATATAAGCCTGCACTTGTGTTGGTAAGCCTTGCTGAAGAGCCCTCTAGAACCCTATGCTGTAGTCCTAATTACAGAACAGATTTACTTCCATCTATACAGATTGAAGCAGTTAACACTGTTGTTTGCATCAGGTGAACACCATATTGACCTGGAAAGTAGTGGATCTACTATTTCGTGAATGTTTCCAGAGTCCAATAAGGGTTTGACCCAAGACATTATGTTCGGCCAAGAAGCATCAATTGGTCTTCTTCGACCACAGATCATCTCAAGCAACGGTACCCCAAATGCATAAACCTCGTTTTCTCATCAACAATCCCATCCCATACAGGAAATACTCAGGTGCCAAGTACCCAAAAGTTCCGTTTGTTGAAGTTACAAATACGGAATGATGAGTCCGCTGTGGTTCGAAATCCGAGCCTAGCAAAACATTTGAACACTGTAGATCTCTATGAATAACAGGGTTTATCAAACGATTTAACTTACCAGTCGATTTCTTGAATATGATCATCTTCAGGTCAATGGTAAAGGCACCCCACCCCATTCACCACAGTTTTCAATACGCGAAACGCTGATTTATAACAGAGCTGCTACTCAACTTAGCAGGATTGCGTTTTCCACTTTTTCCCTGGATTTATGTTTGCTTTCTGATTTAAGTCATCAGCAATTGAACAACGCCTTTTCCAAACACGCCCAAACCATGACCACGCTCCTCTGACAAAGATTGATCAAGGAAAACAGCAGAGTAAATCAGGTTCAACTATAGTTACCAAGTTCGAGTTAAAATTCAAATTCGGAATCGATTTTATATCGAAAAAATTAGACTCTAAAATTCAATACGGAAAATTTCGGGGAATACACACCATATAAATATTGAAATATGTTCTTTTGAGTTAAAATATTAGAAAATTTTTATTCGTTTTAATCCTTGGAATAGAATGCTCTTTTTTTCCCTATTGTGCAACTTGAAACATTTGCTATAGTTAATTGGATAGAATTGTTGTTCATTTGTTAACGGGATAGAACCGTCCTTGTTTTTATATTTAATATGTATAAATCTGTTTAAAGTTATATCTTTTAAGGTAAATAAGCAGCCTCAGCATCAATCAAACCTACTTATTATTCCTAACCATACCACTGATTTTAATTAATTAATAATTAATTTTTTTTAAACAAAATATCAAATATTTTGATTTTTTAACCCATAAATAATAAATTAAATTAACTATTTTTATATGTGATATTTTCATATATATTAATAATAACATTAATTCAATTACATTGGATGGTCTATGAAAACTCAATAAAATAAAATAAAAAAAAAGTTTAAAAATTAAAAGCCCAGTAATATTGCAGAAAAGTACGTTGTCAAATATATATTGAACTTATTTGTTTTGTGAAGCACACGATGGACAATTACGATGTCTGGTGTTGGGGATTGCATGCAAACAATTTTCGCTCCACTAATATTAGTTAAATTATCCTCACTTTTTCTTATAATTATTAGATCAATTCTATTGTTATTTGAAATTTTTTTCCATTTCAAATAGTTAACCGATTTTAGTATATTTAGATCTACTTATCGATAATGGATGGACCGCTAACATTTCGGGAAAATGGAATGCGACCTTTAAATATATTTAGATCTATCTATCGGTAATGGATGGATCGCTAATATTTCGGGAAAATGGAATGCGAACTTTAATATATTTTAACCGTAAGCATCGTATTATAACATATTATTGATTAAATAGGCAATTTTTCAAATTCTTTAGCACAATTTGGTCCAATTTGGTAACTATGGGTTCAACTAGTAGTAAACACCTTCAACTTTTTTCAATGCTCCACCTCAATCTCGAACTAGCCATATGAACTTAGGATTGGTTGGAAAGGCAAAGGAACAAAACATAAAATTTGCACACAAAAAATGTGTGCTGCTACTTAATTACGCTATTAATCAAAAACTTGATTCAATTACAATCGAACCCAATGTGATGTATTTATTCTATCTAAATAGCGATTTAACTGAATCTCACTTGGACTAACTACATCATGCAAACTCACACTTACTTGACTTCTCTAAATTTAAACTGAACCCAAACTAATTGAGACTCTTTCTCTAGATTAATTCCCTATTTTTCAAACTCCTCCTTGATTATGACCGCTAAACTAAGACATAACTTATCTTAACTTACACATACATGTTGGTCTAAGTCTCAACTAGGCTTACAACACCTAAGTTTCCTCTATGAAACTCAATATATCTTTTGCTAATGGCTTAGTAAATATATCAGCCAACAGATCGCTTAATTTACAAAGTTCTAAATAAACTTCTCAATTGGTGACAAGTTCTCTTATAAAATGGTATCTTGTATCTATATGTTTTATCTTTTGATCGAAGACATTATGCTTTGATAGTGCAATGTTTGATGTGTATGCTTTGATAGTGCAATGTTTGAGGTGTTGTCACAATAGATTGTTGTTGATCCTTCATATTTATGCTAAATTCCATCCAAAACTCTTTGTAACCATACTGCTTGACAGGTTATTGTTGTCGTTCATACATATTCTACTTTTGTTGATGAAAATGTCACAATAATTTGCTTCTTAGATTCCCATGAGATTACTTTTGAACCAAAGATGAAACAGATAACCGAAAGTGTTTTTCCTACATCCAAACTTCTTGCAAAATCATTGTCAGTACATCCAACCAAACTTTTATTTTTTGTGCTTGCACACATTATGCCACAATTTGTAGTTCCTTTTATGTATCTCAAAATCCTTTTGGTGACTCATAAATCTAGAAATCAAACTAACTCCATGCATAATATTTGGTCTTGTAGCTATGTGATATATAAGACCGCCAATAGATTTTTGGAATAGAGTTGGATTTACATATGATCCCTCATCATCCTTAACTTTGTATGCAGGTTTACAACTTTCCATTTTGAATCTTTTCAACAATTCTTTTGCTTATTTATCTTGAAAAATAAAAATCCCTTTCTCTGATTTCTTAACTTCTATGACAAGAAAATACTGCATAAGACTAAGATGTGTCATTTCAAAATCTCTCTTCATTTCTACTTTAAATTTCTCTAGCTCAAGATTGCCTGTATAAATCATATCATCTCCATACAAATAGACAATAAAAAATTTCCCATGTTGATTTACCTTTGTGTATGAGGTTGGTTCACTGCTACTTCTACCAAATCCATTCTTGTTCATATAATTGTTAATCCTGTTATACCAAGCTCTTAGAGCTTGTTTGAATCCATAAAGCGCTTTTTTAATCTATAAACTTTGTATTCATGACCTTCAACTTCATAACCTGGGCGTTGCTACACATAGATTTCCTCTTTTTGGAATTCCATTTAAGAAGGTTGATTTGACATCCATCTAATACACTTTCCACTTATTTTGAGTTGTTATTGCCAAGACTGCTCTGATCATATCCAAGTTGGGTCACTGGAGCAAAAGTTTCTATTCTTAGTTGTTGCGAGAACCCTTTTGCTACAAGCCTTGCTTTAAATCTGTTAATCCCTCCTTTTTCATTTAGCTTTGTCTTGTAGACCCATTTCACACCAATGGAATTTGTATATTTACGTAACTTAACCAAATCCCAAGTATCATTTTTCTCTATAGAATCTATTTCTTCTTCCATATCTTTCACCTAATTCTTGTCTTTGATAGCTTCTTCAAATGATGAGGGTTGAAATGACAGTAATGTGAAATTCAAATTGATATCTAAATCATCATAAAGATCCTGCAAACTTCTCATTTTTCTCTTATCATTACTTGATTCATTACCTAATTGATAGCTGGAAGTATTTTGATCTATTGATGTGCTCGATGGTCCAGAATATCATGGAGCCCTTGTTGGTGTGTCTCTGATTGGTGTCATTTATTTTCATCCTTGCTACTCATTTTTGCTACATCTTCTTTGAGTGGTACTATTGCATCAATAGTTCTGTCTACACTCCCATTCCATGACTCTTGTTCTTTGAAAACCACATATTTTTTTATTATAGTATTTTTGGTGACATGGTTATATAATTTATATGCTTTTGAATGCTCACTATACCTAGTAAATATACACTTATCACTTTTGTCATCTAACTTACCTCTTAGATCTTTAGGTACATGTGCATATGATATGCATCCAAACATTTTAAAATAAGATACACTACAAGGCATAGCTGACCATACTTCTTATGGAACTTTATTCATCACGCTTTTGTAGGAGATATATTTATCACATAAACAACGTATGTAACTACTTCTTCCGAGTACTCATTTGACAAATTTATTCATTTTAGCATGCTCCTTTCCATGTTCATAATCATTTTATTCTTTCTCTCCACCACGATCTGATCTTAATACTTTGATCTGATGATCACTCTGATTCTCTACTAGGGATTTGAATTCTTGGAACTTTTCAAATGTCTCATAATTCTACTTCAAATAATAAATCCACACATTTATGCCAAAATCATCAATAAATGTGAGGAAGTAGTAACTTCCACCAATTGATTATGTCTACATGGGTCCACACAAGTCTATATGAACCAACTCTAGTAGCTTCTTTGCTTTGTATACTGTTGAATTTCCACAACTTTGGGTCTAGGTTAGAATTTTAAAATCACTGACACTACCAAACAAATAATCTCAACCATAAAACTACTTTGCACAGCGAAAATATAAAGTAGTAAATCACATATGCACAATTACACAGTTTTAAACAAAATTGTACAATATGTACAATCCCAATCTTCATTATATTAAAATAAATTTTGAATAATACAACATCCTATGGTATACAAGATACAATGACAAACTTCGTTGCGCAACTTCTATGTCGTATCTTGTCCTGTCAATCCTTTGCTCCCGTACTGCTCACTAGTAGTGCCTTAGTCCATCAAGGCATCGACACATCGAGACTCCAAGAGGGTTGCCTCCTATTATAGCTGCAAGTCACGCCTGCTCCAATGAACATGGGCTCATCAACTCATCTTTGGGAAAGCCTAATTCCCGAGCTCCAATCTACCACACAGAAACAAATTTAGTCCATCAAAGTGTTTCACTTCGGCACCATCCTTCACCCAACCTTCAGCTGCTCTTTGTCCTTCAAGATAACTCGTCTATGGCTACTTTGGGTAGCCAACACGCTGCCCTCCAACCAACTCTATGACACCCAATCTCGTCATTGTCGGATATGCACCTAGGAAGTCATTACATCACCTCAGAATGTCCTCCAATTGGCTCCAATAAGCTGCACTATAATTTGATCTAAACTGGTCACTTCTTGACCCAATACACCTCTTCAAAACGTTGTTGTCCACTTCTTGCACTTGCTGTCACTGTGCCACGGGTTAGGGCACACAATGTTGTCCTCCACCCACACACAATCAGCAATATAAGTCTGTTAAGGTTGTTGTCTTCCAAGGAGAGACTCTTCACATCTACGTTGCCCCAAATCTAGGCTTAACCCTTCAATGTTTCCCTTAGAAACAACCTAGCCACTGGCTATTTCCTGCATCCTAGCACAACAACTGCTGTAGGCTTACGACCTCCATCAAATCACCCCAAATAGCCCTTAACACGGATTTGTTTTTCCTCTTAGCCCTGCGGCCTTCACTGCCTAGCCTTTCTGTACTTAGGCCACACTTGAAACAACCCTTTCAGATCTGCTTTAGCTCGTAAAACAATCCAACAAACAGTCCGAAATTATGCCCAGTAACTCAGCCTCAAACATAGGCCCTTCACGATGTTCCTTTGCCTCCTTACACATTGTCCCAAGTCCTCTTCTACTGCGACTAGATATCTCCAAATTTTAGAGCTCTCTTAGAGATGTATTGCCACAAGATGGATGCCTAAATGACTCCATATCACTTCATATTTATACAGATATGAAGGCTCAACGTCTAACCTTGAAGTGACACGTCCATTGGATCTTTTTTACATCAAGTCGGCCTACTTCACAACCAATATTTATTATGTCAACTTCAAAAATTCATATCTCTCTAACGAAAACTCGGATTCGAACGATTTTTGATGCGTTGGAATCGTTTTTCCGAGCACTATCATTCTCATCCATCACATGCCATGAATCCATCATGGGTTTTCACCAAAAACACGATGGGTGCCAAAACCCTACACTTGGATTCCAAGCCCACAAGTTTCCCTTGTGGCGCTTTGTCCTCCAAACCCTAAACCCTTGGGCTTGGAGTACCTCCCAAGCTACACAATTCAACACTCGCTCTTAGCGAGGGAGTTACTTCCAAGACTAGGAAGTATCTCGTTATGATCATCACTTCTCGCAACACTTGCCCAACTCTTGGCGCTCACAATTGCAACAATCCCTGTACGGTGAACTACGCCCTTCTCGGAAGTGTCATTGTCACTTCCAGAAGAAACATGCTTCTTCTTCTTATAATATAATGTCTTCCATTCTTTCCATGATTCCTTCTTGGTAGTTGTTGGAGCACCCTGGCTCACCACTAACCACGTGCTCTTCTTGGGTTCAAGAGTCTCCCTCTGAATCTGCAAGCTCCCTCTCGAATTAGACTCCTTTTGAGTCTCTGGAGCCTCTACCTTCTAAGAAAAGTGTACCTTCTTCTTGAGAACCTGTGCCTTCTCCTATGAAGCCTGCACCTGCACTTGCTCCTGCTTCTTTGGAACCTGCACTTGTCCCTGCTTCTTTCCATGATCCTCAGGCTTGGCAGTCAACCTGTAGAGACCATGCTCTCTAACTCTGAGTACAATCCCATCGGACTTAGGGCCTCTGAGCCTGAGCCTTGCCTTTCCATCCTGGAACAAGACCTCAAACCCCTTATTCTCCATCATCAAGACAGAGAGCACATCATGTCTGAGACATAGTACAAAGAGTATATCCTAGACCCACATCATACATCCTGTCTCCATTTTGAATGGCACAACACCCAATCCTCGGATCTCCAATTGAGTCTTGTCGCCCAACACCATGTGCAACTTTGAGTCCCATCCAACTAGAGTCTCAAAAATATCTTGTGACCCTATCATATGCTTCATCGCACCACTGTCCATGTACCATCCATCCTCTTTGATAGTACTCTGCGAGAAATGAGAAATCATAGAAAAATCCTCCTCTTCGTCTTCCAACCTTCTAGCGAGATCATCCATCTCTGCTTTATTGGTAATAAGGGAAGCCTGCTTCCCTTTCCTTTTCTGATCATCTCCCTTCTTCTTATTTGGACATCTTGACAAAAAATGGCCCATCTCGCCACAATTGAAACAATTGATTTTACTTAAGTCCTTCTTTTTCTTACCCTTCATTTGTGATGCAAGTGCCACGTCATCATCTTAAGCTTTCTACTTCAGCTGAAGATCCTCATCTTGTAACTCTTCCTGAATGAAGTCATCCCACAATATATCGCAGTCTGGCAACTTCTCCCTGGAAACGATCCCTTTGATGAAGGGTTTCCATTCCTCGGTGAACCCTTTCAAGGCAATCCTTACCATATCTCCATATGAGGTAGTCACACCGATGGCAGCAAGCTCATCTTTGACCTGAGACAATCTCGTCAGATATGAGGTCACACTTTCACTCTTCAACATCTTGGTGGACTTCAACTTATCCTCCAATACCAATACCCGGTTCTTGTTCTTATTCTGGAACAAATTCTGAAGAGACATCCACATCTCATGTGCGATGTTCTTTCCAGACAAATGAGGTATTAGGGCATTTCTCACACCATCAAGAATGATCAATCTCGCCCTCGCATCCAAATCTTCCCATATTTCTAGCTCCTTAGGGTCGGTTGGCTTCTTGATCTCTTTCTCGGCAATATCCCAGATCTTGTTGACGTACAATATCAACTTGATCCTTTCCTTCCATGGACTATAGTTGGACAACCCCTCCAACCTGTCCTCATATCGGATACCTGCCTTCAACTTCGACATTGTAGTGAACCCTTCACTAACAATGTGACCAACTCCCTCTCACACTATACTTCGTTACGCACAACTCTGATTTACTTACTTCCAAAGTAGCTCAGACACGCTTTGATACCATGTTGAATTTCCATGACCTTGGGCCTAGGGTAGAGTCTTAAAATCACTAACGCTACCAAACCAAGAATCTTAACCATAAAACTACTTTGCACAGTGGAAATATAAAGCAGTAAATCACATATGCACAATATACACATATTTAAACAAAATTGTACAATATGTACAATCCCAATATTTGTTATATTAAACCAAATTCTGAATAATACAACAGTCTATGGTATACAAGATACAATGACAAACTGCGTTGCGCAACTTCCATGTCGTATCTTGTCATGTTGGTCCTTTGCTCCCGTAATGTTCGCTAGTAGTGCCTTAGTACATCAAGGCATCTACACATTGAGACTCCAAGAGGGTTGCCTCCTATCACTGCTAAAAGTCACGTCTGCTACAATAACACGGGCTCATCAACTTCTCTCCGGGTAGGCCTAATTCCAGAGCTCCAGCCTTCCACGCTAGCAACAACTTTAGTCCATCAAAGTGTTGCACTTCGGCACTGTCCTTCACCTAACCTTCAACTGCTCTTTGTCCTTCAGGATAGCTCGTCTAGGGATACTTTGGGTAGCCAACACACTGCCCTCCACCCAGCTCTACGACACCCAATCTCGTCACTGCTGGATCTGCCCCTAGGAAGACATTACATCACCTCAAAATGTCCTCCAATTGGCTCGAACAGGTTGCACTATAATCTGATCCAAACTGGTCACTTCTTGACCCAATACACCTCTTCAAAACGTTGTTTTCCACTTCTTGCACTTGTGTCATTGTACAACTGGTTAGGGCACACAATGTTGTCCTCCACCCACACACAGTGAGCAATATAAGTCTATTAAGGTTGCGATTTTCCAAGGAGAGACTCTTCACACCTACGTTGCCCCAAATCTAGGCTTAACCCTTCAACGTTTCCCTTAGAAACAACCTGGATGATGGCTATGGCTTGCGGCCTAGCACAATAGTTGTTGTAGGCTTACGGCCTCCCTCAAATCACCCCAAAGAGCCCTTAACACAACTATGTTTTGCCTCTTAGCCCAACGCCCTTCACTGTCTATCCTTTTTGTACTTAGACCACACTTGAAACAACCCTTTTGGATATGCTTTAGCCCATAAAACAATCCAGCAAATACTTTGAAATTATGCCTTGCAACTCAGACTCAAACACATGCCCTTCATGATGTTCCTTTTCCTCCTTACACATTGTTCCTTTGCCTCCTTACACGATGTCCCAAGTCCTCTTCTACTGCGGCTAGGTCTCTCCAAATTTCAGAGCTCTCTTAGAGATGTATTGCCACAATATGGATGCCTAAGTGACTCCATATCACTTCATATTTATACAAATATGAAGGATCAACGTCTAACCTTGAAGTCACACGTCCATTGGCTGTATTTTACATCAATTAGCCTACTTGACAACTAAATATTTATTATATCAACTTCAAAAATTCATATCTCTTTAACGACAACTTGGATTTAGACGATTTTCGATGCGTTGGAATCATATTTCCGAGCACTATCATCCTCATCCATCACATGCCGTGAATCCATCATGGTTTTTCCCCAAAAACACGATGGGTGCAAAAACCCCACACTTGGGTTCTAAGCCCACACACTGCCGTTGTGGCGCTTTGTCCTCCAAACCCTGAACTCTAGGGCTTGAAGTACCTCCCAAGCTACACAATTCAACATATATTGCCCCTCAAAAATAACTTTGTATTCTTTTTGCTTTAATTGACCAACATTTATCAAATTATGTTTTAGGCTTGGAACATAGTATACCTCTAAATTTGTCTTCGGCTCCCCCTACTTCATCAATATGTTGACCACTCCTTTTCCATCTACATCCACAGTCTTTCCAGTCCCTAATTTTACCTCTGGCTTAACCGATTCATCCATATTTGCAACCATTTTTCGTTGTCAGTCATTTGGTTAGTGCAACCATTGTCTAATAACCAAACATTATCAAAGGGTTCATGCATTGTATTACAATCTAGGAACATGGAGTCATTATTTTATGTAGTTAAATTTTCTCTCTGCTTTCCTTGATCAACTATCATCTTCTTGCAATCACGTGCAAAGTGACCAAATTTATTACAATAATAACATCTCACGTTTGATTGTTATTGAATATTTTTCTATTGCTTCCACTTTCTTGTTCTTGATCTTCTTTGCCATCTCTCTGACCACCATTCCTTTTGCCTCGACCTCTGCCTCTCGATCTACCTCTACCTCGACCTCTATCTCTTGAGATAAAACCCTGGATTGTAAAAGAAATTTATATCGAGGAATCCTTTTTTATATTTACCCTTGCCTCATGGGATAGAAGTGATCTCATCAATTCATCAACTAACAACATTACCAAATCCTTGGCTTCCTCAATAGCTGCTACTACAACATCAAATTTAGTAGACAAAAAATTGAAGACCTTTTCAACCACTATTTGAATCTCATCACCGTATATTTTTAACTGGTTTACAATGGTCAAAACTTGTTTCATGGATGAATTGATATACTTTGTTTCTTTCATTTGTAGGCTTTCAATTTCTCTCCTAATATTCCACAACTTAACACTATTTACTTTGGCCATACCTTGATAGCTCGTTGCCAATATCTCCCACGTTGTCTTTCTCAAAGTCGTAGTCATGATTTTCTAAAATATAGATTCATCCACTGCTTGTTGGATAAGTTGTAATGCATACACATACTTCTTTTTGTTTAAACTCAACTGCTCATTTTATGCATTTTTTAGGGATTGTTCTACTACATGATCTACAGGTTTAGCATATTTAGTCTTAATGTAATCCCAAAAGTCTTGAATATGTAACATAGTCTCCATCTTAATAACCCACATATCATAATTCTTCCTTGTGAATGATGGAGGTTACAAATGGAATCTTGTTGAATCCATCCCTTTTTTGAATTTCCTAATTGAATTATTATTTTTTTTATATAAAACAAAAGTCACTTTACAAAGCTCTCCTAAAATATATTTTAGAGCACTATTCAATATACCATAACAAGCTTTAAAAAATTGTCTCCTCAAACTACTATAAGTTCTCATACTTATGAATCTCTTTTGAATACATAAAAAAAAAAAATTATACATGTTCACGTGAGCTTTCATTGACTTTTTTGAACGGTTGTTATTTTTTAGTTAGGGTAGAGGCACTTTTCATTGAAGGTGCCTGCGTTGGTTTTCAAAGAAAATTGTGGAGTAAGTTTCCAACACTTCGATGCACCTGCTTGTGGTTATGAAGTGTGATGATAAGGCAGATCGACACACTATCTCTGGCTTATGATCTTATGATCGTTTCCCACGAATTTAAAAAAAAATATTGTTGTCTTTTTCTTACTACTCCTAAAAAAATACAATTGTCTTTTTCTTACTATTCTTGGCTCTCTTCTCTTAATACGGTGGTGTATATGTAGGATTCTCACCTCTTTCTAGCTCCTCATATCTTATAACTTTTCCTTGACTTTGATACCAATATGTTGGAAAGATAGAGGAGGAAAACACAAAATTCACACACAAAAATAGTGAGTTTTTGGTCAATTACTCTATTAACCAAAAACTTGATTCCATTACAATTGAACCCAATATGATGTATTTATTCTATCCAACTAGAAACTTAATTGAAGCTCACTTGGACTAATTAAATCACACAAACTCACATTAACTTGGCTTCTCTAAATCTAGATTGAAATCAAACTAACTCACACTCTTTCTCTAGATTAATCAACATGAGGGAGTAATTACCTATTTTAAACAATATTTAATTCCAAATTCCCCTTCTCTTCCTGGTCTCTATTGCAACTTGTTCATACTCATATGTAATAACATTTTTTTTATCATATTTCCTCCAAATCTTTAATCAGATCTTCAATTAACAATGCATAACTTTCTATAATGATAAATCTATTCCCACACTGACTATAAAAATCACTAAACAATGTTTCACACCAGTTATGAGGACTTATTCATCTTTTTTCTCTAGCGTGGACATATGCTCTGTCAATATGAGCTTAATCAACATGGGTTGTTTAAACTACACATTGATGGTGATTCCTCAATATTGTTTGATCATACCTTGTTCATAATCATTTTCTGGGTGTACGCATTGGTGTTGCACCTCTTACATCACACCCTTCTAGTAATTCAACGCAATCTTTGACAATTTTTACCCAAATTGAATCCATACTTCAATTCCCTCAAGACTGTTTTAAAACCTTTTGACATGAATCACATATTTTTGTAATTGTTAACTACTAGAGATCACTCAATTATTGAACATGTGCACTCATATTCCATTACAGTTATTTCATACAATTTCTAGATTATATAATCACATACTCAATTAGTTTACCATTTATATTCAACCAAGAAATTCATAACAACAAAAAAGCATATTCACAATAACATATGCATATAAAATTTCTTTTAATAAATCAACTTCAATTACATAGAAATTCTTGGTTTGGTATCTAATATGGTCATACTCAACCCTGGCCCTTTCTCTTCTCTACCTCTGGCCTTCTAGCTCTTTTTTCCTTTCTATGCTATCCTCTTCCCTACACCACATTTCTACCAACATAAATAAAAAATATTTATTAGCTTATGGGGTTACACATACAAGTGTTTAATTCTAGAAGAGAAATAAAATATCTTAACCTAGTTGTTTGACTATTTTACAATGTGTCACATGCCCAAGAATGCCAATTCACCAAAAATTCATAACAAACTAGATTATTTCTTGAATTTGGACACTTGTAACTACAAGAAAATTGCCTATTTTTAAATTTATACATATATTTTACTTGAGAGAATTTCTCCCCTTGGGAAAATTTCGTGACCCCCTTGGGTCTGGGAAAAATGGTTGCTAAGGGGTTTGATTCTACATCAGACTCCCGAGGTAGAAAATTGTATGGCCTCATAGTCATAATTCTTCAACTTTCTTCTTCCACCTAGATCCCACACTTGATTCTATTGTTTTCCAGTTGTTTTTATGTCTTGTTGTCCCATTACTATTTGTAGTCTTCCAGGATCCCACAGTTTTCTTTACTATCCAATTACCTTGTCTACAAAATCATTTTCAGCTAACTTTACTTTGTTGTTGATTCCTTACTTTATTCAATTATACCTCTCCTTAGGCACCTTCTTCATAAGTTTCCATAACTTGTCAATCTCAATATCTAGCTCTGTCCTTTGTTGGTGCATATCATACTCACTCATATCTTGCTTTATTTCTACTTACATTTTTTTATGGTTTGTACCATTTCTTCTCCATATTAATTTCCAAAAAGAATTCTCTATCATAGCTTCCATTGTCCTCATATCCTTGACGATACTGATCTCCACTTATCAAAACATATCTTTGTCCATGCATAGTTGACATCACCTTAGTGAAATCTAGATGTGGAAGGGTTACAAAATCTCTTTCTCTATACCCTTCATCACAAAATTTTAAGGCACGTAACTTCATTTTCCAACTAACTAACTTGCCAACATATTGCTTAAAAATTTCCTTCGGCCCATAGATTGCTACCACATGTAAGCAACCACACATATCTTCTAGTTCTTTTTCAAATTCATGAATATGTAAATGCTATTCCAAATTAATGATCTATTCTTCGGCTCTCATGACTTTACTAATATAGTCATTTTATAGAATTTTATGAAAATGTTCCTCGTACTTCAGTAAGGCATATGGTTGCCTCATAATATCATCACAAGATCCTACCTACTACCTAATTTGCTTAAAATATATGTCTTGCTCCTTAGTTCCAAATTCTTCCTCCCCTTCATGATGTCTTAAGTTTGGCACTAATTTCCCTACCTTGCCTTCCTCCTTAACTTTTCCTCCTTGAATACTTTCAATCTTCATTCCTCTTCCTTCTTATTGGCTATTTTCATTCTTCAAAACTTCCTCTAGTCCTATTGGCTAACATCCCCCTACATACCCCCTACCCAAGGGTGGATGATAAGCTCCCACTAACTCCCCTTCCATTGTGCATATAAGTCATGCAAAGAAGCCTTCCTCCTTAACTTTTCCTCCTTGAATACTTTGAATCTTCATTCCTCTTCCTTCTTATTGGCTATTTTCATTCTTCATAACTTCCTCTAGTCCTATTGGCTAACATCCCCCTACATACCCCCTACCCAAGGGTGGCTGATAAGCTCCCAGTAACTCCCCTTCCATCGTGCATATAAGTCATGCAAAGAATATAACACACGCCCAACATTATCCCACTTGTTGTTTTCCTTACACACAGGGGGGGCACAAGGATACATAATCAACAATTTAGGGAAGTAATGCCCATTGCTTCTCTACACCAAGAGAACTTTTCAGTGCTCACTAATTTTTCGATGCATCTACAACATTCTTTAAAGTTCCCACCTTTTTCAACAACACCTTCTTGTCTTCGATAATATCTCTCACAAAGTGATATTGAACATCAATATGCTTTGCCTTTGAATAATAAGAAAGTTTCCTTGCCAACAAAATTGCACTTTGGTTGTCACAATCTATCATTATAGCTTGTTGTACCAACTCCATACTTCAACAAAATCTCTATAACCAAACTGCTTCCTTGCTTGCATGAGTGGGTTCCATTCAACTTCTATAGTTGAAAGTGCAACTACAGACTATCTCTTGCTCATCCAACTCCTAGCTCCTCCAAATAGGCTAAACGCGCCCACTTATAGATCTTCTATGACCCAAATAACTAACCCAATATGCATCAACAAATCCATGTATGTACAACGCTCTATTTAGTCTTAGTCTTACTTGGTAGCACAATCCATAATCAGTAGTGCCATGCAGATACTTGAAAACCCTCTTTATTGCTATCGAATGCTCCCTCCTTGGTTTTAACACATACTTGCTTAATACTCCCACTGCATGTGCAATGTTCGGTTTGGTACAGACCATTGCATACAACAAACTTGTAACTGCATTAGCATATGGCACATGGGACATGTCCTCTTCCTCTTCCTATGTCTTGGGACACTGATTTGTAGATAACTTTACACCTATAGGAATAAGAACTCTCATCGGTTTACTTTCTTTCATATTAAACCTTTGCAATATTGTATCGACATATTTCCTCTGACTTAACCAGGGTTTCCTATTTTCCTTATATCTTTTAATTTCCATGCCCAAAATGAAATTTGTAGCATCGAAATCCTTCATGTCAAATTTAGGAAACAATTGGGTTTTCTATTCTTGGATGATTTTTCTATCATTTCCAATCAACGACATATCATCTACATACGAGACCAAATAAACAAGATGATCACCAACTAATTTAAAATACAGACAATGATCTACTTTGTGTCATGTGAAGCCAAGTCCCTATATATATGTATATTTGTTTTTTATACCACATCCTTAGTGATTGATTCAACCCATACAAGGACTTCTTTAGCCTACATATCAACTCTTTCTTACCCTTCACAACAAAACCTTCTAGCTACTTCATATAGATATCTTCTTCCAGATCCCCATGTAGGAGTCTTGTCTTCACATCCATATGTTCTACCTAAAAATAAAAAACAACAACGGATAAAAGAAATCTAATAGAAGCGAACTTTGCAACATGAGAAAAAATATCACCAAATTTAATCCCATACACTTGGGAATAACCTTTTGCTATTGATCTAGCTTTATATTTCTACACTTTTTCTTTTGCATTCAGTTTCTTCTTAAACACCCATTTCCTTCCAATGGGTTCTCTTCTAGTTGGCAACTCTACTAGATCCTAAGCCTCTTTCTTGTGTAAGGCCTCTATTTCTTCAACCATTTCGTAGAGTTTTCCATCCTCTAAATCCATTTCCTCCCTAACATTTATAAGATCGTCATCAATAATAATAAAAAATCAAGATGTGGATAGAAACCAGGTGAACTATACTTTTATGGATGCCTTCTTTCCCGAATCAATCTCCTCAAAACTGGAGTATGTGTCTCTTCTTCTTTTGATTCTTATTCTTCTGTGGAGTTCAATTCTTCATCCTTCAGTTCAAATTCTATCTTCTCTAGTTCCTTTCCTCTTGGTAGGACTTCCTATTTGATGACATCCTTCACTTCTCTAAATACCTCATCTAAACTATACACAACATTTTTTGTTTTTGGATTACAAAGCTTGTAACCTTTTAAACCATATTTATATCTAATAAAGATACAACTTTTAGATTTACTATCCAACTTGGTTCTTTTCTCCTTTGGAACATGTACATATGCATCACAACCAAATACACTAAGATGTGAGAGAGAAGGTTGTTTACGAGTTTGTACCTCATGTGGAATCTTATCTTCCAACACTAATGAACGTGATATATTTACCAAGTAACATGTAGTATACATACCATCTATCATACCATTACCATATAGTATTCAAAGGCCTTCTCTCCAATATGTCTTAGTATTTGATGCCACAACATAGTCTTTTCTCTAGAGACTACAAATTTTTTTCTTAACTTTCAGGAACAATAGAACTATTGCACCTATCAATAATAGTATTTCCCAACAACTTGTACATAGAGTTCTGATATAACCTCTCATCATTAATACCAATGCTTCTCGAACCATATTGTAGGTATCTTTCCCAAACACTATTTTTACACTTGCTTCATCCATCTTGCTTACAAAAATTAGATTTTTGGCCAATCTTTGAATGTGAAAAATACCAGGGAGCATTCCAATCCTTATTTTTATCAACCTCAACTTGAAATTTCTTAGTCCTGTTATTCTGGTTTTCCTATCGTCACCTTGGAAGGCATCACAACCATCATAGCTCTTATACTCGTAGAACCACACTCTATGGGGAGTCATATGGAAGGATGCACCTGAGTTAATCAACCATGCCTCATGATCTGCATGTGTAATTAGAGAAGTTGAGTACACATCCCCACCTTAGTCTGAGGTATTTTATTTTATTTTATTTATTTATTTATTTTTTTAATTTCTGCAAAAGGAGAATCTTAAAATCCCTTCCCTTTCTCTGTAATTTGATTTTACAGTGCTTCTTGTAATGCCCTGTTTTCCACATTTCCAGCATGCCTTTACTAACTTTCCTAAAGATTTTGATCTTCCTCTAGATCTAGATCTCCCACTTGAGGACTTATTTCTATTTCTAATTTGAGAGTGTCGTCTTATAGACAAGGAATCTCCATTTTGGCTCTCCATGTTTTTTCATCTCAACTCCTCTGACAACAAGGATGAGACTATTTCATCAAATTTTAAGGTAGTTGCATTACTACCTATGACAAAAACTAGACTACCCCACAAGTTTGGTAGAGAAAATAAAAATAAAAATGTACTTATCCTCATTTTAAATCTTGATATCAATAGAAAATAGTTGACTCACCATAGTATTGAAGGTGTTTAGATGATCTATCACCGAGTCTCCATCATTAATCCTCAATTTATGCAACTTTTTTGCCGGAATATTTTGTACACTGGGAACTTAGACTAATACAAAGCCCCTAAATTGTCCCACAAAGCCTTTGTCATAGTTTCTCCTAACACATTCAATAATACTACATATAAGAGACACAATCATATTGTGCTCTTTTCCTTTTGATCCAACTTCATCCAGTCTTGTCTCAACATCCCTATTGGTGTCATACCTAGATCCACAACAATCCACTGATCTTTGTCCACCAACAAGTCTTCCATTTTGAGTTGCCACTACTCAAAACATTTCCCATTAAATTTCTTGATCTCTATTTTTGAACTACTTTCCATTTCTTCTCACCACATGAATCACTCCTACAAATTCTGACTATAATAGGGTCTACCATAAGCTCGAGCAAAACCCCTTAGTAACAAAGGCATTCCCTTGAAATCAAAACTACTCTAATACCAAATGTGAGTTTTAACTTTATATAATTAATTGTTGTAAATACATTCTTGATAAAAACATAAAAGATACAATGAAACAGACACATTTACGCATACGTTTTATCCTTCAACATATGTATATTCTATTTCCATGTAAAACCCCTTGCCATTGATGTTAAAGTGGGAGAGGGAGTGAGTTGTCTATGTGCTCAGCTTCAGATTGATGTATGTAAATGTAATATTTATTTTCAGAAGCTATAGGTTGACATCATTGGCCAAGGAGGAGTTTTTTGGCATGTTTGTGTTGCCATTGATGTCACCTATTGTAAGTCATGTACTCATGGGTCCCTATGTATCATAGTCAATCTGTTGCATACTTGTCGAGGGTTTTCATGTTGATGTCAAGTGTTGTCATAGTCTCAGAAAGCCTATAGAAAAGGTGTCACGATGTATCAAACTCTCATCTAAAGTTGAATGACAAGTTTGATATATGTCATGTTGATGACTTTACTAAGTCATAAGGATATTTTTGAAGTCTTTTGGTGAGTGTCATGATGTTACAGAGTCATGGACAAGGTTGTCTCAGTGTACTAAGTATCCTCCTGAAGTAGGGCTACAAAATTCTTTAGAAATCTCAACTTTGAAATGTATACGCTGTTTTGGTGAAGGAAACTAGCATACATATGCTAGTCTTGTGAAGGAAAAGAGTGTATGCCACCTGGAGGTGATTTTTCCTGTATTCCTCACGCTTGTTAGCTATTTTTTTTGTTTTTACGGTAGTGTTGTTTCGATATTTTTGATGTAAAGGTTAGAAAAGGTTGAGGAACATCTAGAAGATGATCAAAGTTGAAAATATAAAAAGGCTAGTGGAGTAAGTGACCTGATTAGGTCAATACGTCTATCTCAAATCAAATCAAAAGTATGTAAAAAGGTTTTGGGTGAGCTCCATCATCTGAATAATTTATTGACTTAACTATCTCCAGAATTTACAAATATGAGAAGGAAAGTTGCTCATTTCGTTGGTTCTCTAGCAATGCAAGTGTGTGAGTGTGCATGTAGAGAAAGTGCACAAACCAGTGATTGTAGCAGTGAGGTCAGAGCTTCAGCATTGCAGTTTGTGCTTCAAAAATTATTTTTCAGCAGTGTTTTAGAGTTGTGTGCAGAGATTGAACATTAATTTGGAGAGTGTGTGTGGAGATATTTGTTCGTGGCTGCATGAGTGTGCTTATTTGTTTCTTGTATTATTTATACAACATATTTTTCAGTTCTAAATCATATTTTCTTGTAGCAAATTTTTTTATACTTAGAGTGGGGGCTTCAAGCTAAGTGCATGTTGATTGTCTATTGTAGGAGTGGGTGTTCCAAGTTGGTTGTGGCCAACATTTCTCATTTCAGTCAAAGGGTGGGCGCTCCATTTATAGTTGTGGCTCGCTGATGTAATGTAAATGAGAATATTTTGAAGCAATAGATAATAAGAAGAAGCAACAAACAGTTCGTTGGTTTTTTGACCTGGAGGGGGTTTTTTCCACCTAAAACCCAAGTGTCTACATGTGATGATTGTTTGAATTTTTCATGTGCATGATATTGTTATATTTGCTGAAGTGAATTTATGAATAAGTTTTAACTGCATAATTTTTTTATAATATTGTTGTAATACTGATTCACCCTCGTCTCACTATTACTTTTGTCTAACATCTTTGACTTTTAAAATAATATTTTTAGTATAACACTTAAATAGATTATTTAAATATTTATACTAATTAATTTATTTCAAGATGAAATTTAGACACAACTATGAGGAAGGAACCCAAACCAAATCTCTTTAAATATTTTTTTCCAAATTTTATATTATAAAACAATTTGTACCTTAAAAGATTAGATACTTTAACTTTTTTCAAGTTTTACATTATGAAACAATTTGCACCTCAAAAAATTGATGTATTTCGATGCTAGCTAGGTTAATGATAAAGATGAATCTATACTGAAAAATAATTTAATTAATAAAAGATAGACTTATGATATTGCCACGCCTCCAGCAGTGACCAGTGGCTAAAATTCAAAATGACAATAATAACAACAACTGAAGTTGGAGAATGAAAATGACAGCTGCAGAGCTTATTTTGATTGTAGGTTATGTGGGCTTGTAGACATGGCCATTCAGGCCCCTCTTCGTCTATCATAAACCATTTCTGCTTGCAGAAGTCAAGCTAGCTGGAAGTGGAAAGCGCATTTATATTCATGTGTAAGCACATCCGGAGAGGAGAAGAGTTCACCATTTCTTCGATGTACTCATTCCCTTACCGCAATACCAAGGCAGATCCAAGAGCTAAGTGCATAAGACACATTTTGGAGCACTCTTTCCAAATATTCCTAGCCTTGAAGCCTATAATTACAGGCAACCCTAGATAAAAAGTGAATATCTAAACTATATATTAGTTGGCTCTCTAGGTGAGATACCTAGAGAGTGCCCAAGCACTTCACACAATACACACCACAACCAGGAGAACCTAGTACATATAGGCTTTCACACTAACAAGGTGGTTTCAACCACTCCCTAGATAATAGGATTTGAGACCTAATCTTAGAGTCTCAATCCTATCCTTAAAACACCTAACTATAACTTTCTCCATTAATTCTAACACTCCCCCTTAATGGAGAAAGGGTACTGAAAAAATAACATATGCCTGCTGGTCTAGTCTCAACTAGGCTTACAATTAAAACATGAAAAAACTTGGTAACATAGGTTTTCATTTTGGTCTTTTTGCTTGAGAGTCCATGCTTGTTCATCTTGAGTCGAGGCTTCGTCTTCACTTTCCTCACCATGAGGTACTGATGTCTCTTCACCTCATTCCTTCCCCAATGACAGAAATCTTGAATTCTTATTCTCGCTCTTCTCAAGATTATGACAGGCTAAATAGGAGAATTTTCCCTCTCACTATTTCCAGTGACAACCATCTGAAAGTCAACTATGATGTCTTCATCATTCATTGATGTAACGTCTACACACACAGAAATATTAATGAGATCATCACAATTTAAATTATCTCCAGCTTTGTCTTCTTCTGCCACGTTTTTGCAATCAGCTTCATGTGTCTCACCCCATTGATCTTTAACACTTTGTTCCTCTTTACACCCTTCCTGAAGATCAACTCGTGTGTCATCAATCTCAGGATCTTGCACAACAGACTGTGCCTCTTGATTCTTGTGGTCATCAACAGAACCACATTGTTTTTCTGAAATTTCTTCTGACTCGAACATACTACCCATGCTAATGCTTCCAAATGCCCACATGAGAAAATCATCATCATCAAAATAAAAAATATCTAAAAATATAGACATGTTGTTAAAGTCCAGCTTATCTCGCTTCGAGATTCCTTTTCGACTCCACACGGTCCTCTAACGAGCTCCAACAACCCCGTTACCACGCAGGCGGGAAACTTCTCCCTTTGGCAGCTCTTCAACTGTAGAACCTTGTAGACTGTGGATTCTGTGCCACGCAGGTCTTAGTGCCCTCGACCCTGGCAACGAGCAACAAAATGACCTCTCACAAGCTGGAAACGTTCTCAATATCTAATTTTGATATATGTAATTAGCAATTTCTGATATATTTCTGAAGATAGGTTCAAATCAGTAAGAACTTTCGTATTTTCATTGTGGCATATAGTAAGTTAGAAGAAAAAAAAATTACCCAATTGGTTTTGGGATCTCCGCAACCTGCAACTTGAGTTTCTCAAACAATTAAAACTCCATGAGCCTCCACACACATCTCCTTCCTTCTCGGCACATGCGTCCACTTTCTGCAACTGTAACAAGAAAAGTACAGTGACTCACAACAAAACAACGACGCTGAGGAACCAACAACAACGCCACAATTGTTCTACTTGGAGTAAAGTAGACAAATGAAACGATCAAATCTCTAGTCCTTGTACATAGAACCAAACCCTCATCTAAAATACTAGTTATAACTTTGAGGTTCCTAACGATGAGCATTGTTCTTTAGGAGCAGTGTCCTTTATGCGGCTAATTTTGTGTTCGATTCTTCAGGTTCATTTCCTTCCGATCGTGGTCAGCTGCCTTTGAGGGTTGTGTCTCCCTCCAATTTCCAAAAACCCTCCTCTTTTGGTCCAAATCCGCTCCCGGCTTTGGAAATTGCGCGGTTGATCACCCTCTTCAGTTTCAGGAAGGCCTCGAAGGACGGTTTCTTCTAGTTGGAGTTCAAGTTCGGTGATATCGTCGATGTTCACGCCACAACCTTCTCTGTTTTAGAAAATTTTTGGACTTCTTACAACTATTTCTTATTGGTAAGGGGATTCTTTCAAAACGGTGACGTACCCACATGCGCTTCCTTCACTCCCATTTCCATGGTCATCGTCGTACCATGTAGCAATGGCTGGCCCCAGGCACATCGGTGATCACCATAGTCACGACGTTTTCAAAACAAGCAGGGCTCGACATGCACTTTACTGCATAGCAAGCTCATGCCACAAGTTTCAGTCTCTAGCACGTGACCTCCAGGTAGATGTGCGACCTGCAACACAACACCAGTCCACGCAGGCAGCGATACACCTCGGGTCTTTGGCCTTTAGCACGCACTGGTCTCCATGTGATGTTTTCCTAGACCGCAGTAACCTCTACCACGCAGCCTACTCCACGCGTTTTTCATAACTTCCACGACCTCCTCTGTTGTTCTGCTTGGCGATCTGGCCTCTGCACCTCCTCGTGTCACCTCGGCATCCAACAGCGGCGGGTTTCCAATATTCCAGCTACGAATCTCCTCATAGCCTCCGGGCAATTCCAGCCTCCTCGGCCTCCTCCTTGTGGCCTCCTCTCAGACGGCAAACTCACCGTCAGTAGCAACTCTTCCTCAAACACGCAGTTTTGTTCTTGACAGGGTCAGCGCTTGTTAGCAACATGGACTCGTGAAGGTCTTCGCAACTGTACACGACATATCTACGGCGACCGATTAAATGTAAGATAATTTACAGTGGGCTCGACGCAATTATGCACCTAACACTTGCGACAATTTTGGCTCAGTGGCGCCCTTCACTCAGCGTACAAGATCAACAACTCTGAAGCTCTGATAGCAAGATAAAAAGTGAATATATAAAATATATATTAACTAGCTCTCCAGGTGAGATACCTGGAGAGTACCCAAGCACTTCACACAATACACACCACAACCAGGAGAACCTAGTACATATAGGCTTTCACACTAACAGGGTGGTTTCAACCACTCCCTAGATAGAAATATGAGACCTAATCTTAGAGTCTCAATCCTATCCTTAAAAGAACTAACTGTAACTTTCTCCATTAATTCTAACAACCCTTATCCTAATTACAGATTCGCTAAACTTGTTGAGTCTTTATTAGCATAGGTGTGCCACATTGCACACGCTCGAACGTTATCACTTTTGGAAAGTTGTTGCAATTTACAGATGTATGTTGTTAATCATTTGAGTTAGTTAGTAATGCTTAATGTCCAATCAACAATGTCATGGGGATTAAGTCAAACAGTTGTGCCAATGACCCAAAGAAGTTAGTGACACTCCACATCCAGAGTTCTTCATAAAAACGGCCGCATTCTTGCACCACAATGATCTCCACTGTAATGAATGAATTATTTTTGGTACTTGATTTTATGGTGCACAAATTAATCATAGTGCGACAATGTTGGAGCCTTTAATGTATCTGTAGCTTTTTTTTCCTCTTTTCTTTGATAATGTATGAGACTCTTGTGAATGTTTTTATCAATTTTTAAATATATGATTTTTTGAAATTATTTTTGGTTATATGAATATAAAATGCATTTACAAAGATCATATTAGCAAAATTTTAAGTTTTGTATTTAAAATTATATTAACTATATATATAAACATTTGTTTAAAAGTTCATTGAAAGGTGTATTAACCAGCAATATATTCTATCTATATATAAGAGAGTAGAAATATTTGTTTAAAAGGAAGTTTCTCTTGTGTAAATTTTTTTAATATATGAATATAAAAAAGATTTTATTAATAGAATATAATATTTATATGGTATTATAAATTTTTGAATGGTTTTTTTATAAGGATATAATTATTTGTTCGAATAAGAAGTTTAAAGTGGTTGGAAACGTGTAAATTAAATGAAAGGTTGTTTATCTAGTTTTGAAGTTTCAAGTTAGTTTGAAAGGTGTAAGAATTGATATGAAAAATTGTTTATAAAGTTTTTTAAATTTGGTAAATTTATTTTTTTAAAATAGAAAGTTTTTACAAATTAAGTATTATATTATTTGTTTTTTTTCAAAGAATTATGATTGGAGTTTTGTTATATAGTTTTAATAAAATTGCATTTTTGAAAGTATAAATATATTGAATATTTTAAAAAACCATATTGTATAACTTTAATCATTAATTTTACAATTCTGTAAAATTTTAAATATTTTAAACTTTGAATAAAAACAATAAAAAAATTCAAATCATAACAATCTTAAATTAAATTGATTTTTTAGGAAATTTTAATATGAATGTAAATGTATCTAATATATGTTAGTTTATCAAGTAATTGCGACGAATGATATTCTTATCTAAATTCAGTTTTTTAATAACATAAAATGATTTTTTTTTTTAAATTTAAATGGATTTAACCGTTATATCAAAAAAAAAAAAAAAAAAATTATCAAAAAAGTTTAAAAAATATAAAAAATTAAATAAAATATTTTTTTAACATAAATTGATCTTTCACAGTTAATCTTACAAAGTATAAGTTAAAAATTAAATATTATCTTTATAAATATTTATATATAAAGTTAAAGTATCATTTAAAAAATTAAATATTATCTTTAATGAATATTTTAATTTTTAGTTTTTTTAACAAATTATTATCAACATATTATTATATAATTCTTGGTGAAATTTGCAATTGAATCTAATAAGGTATCTCAAACATTGATATTTGCAATTCCAATAACTCTTTTTCTTTTAATGTTTTAACTCTCAATATTTTAAATGCTTAATTTATGAGGTCATTATCAAGAGTAATCATATCATAAATATGATTTGAAGTTGGATAGAGATCATACTAATTATCCTTTATCTCAACAATTGATTTTTGCAATTCCAACAATTCTCTTTCTTTTAATGTGTTTAATTCTCAATCTTTTAAATCCTTAATTTATAGGGTCATCATGAAGATTAATCATCTCATAAATAAGATATTAATTTGGATATAAATCATAACAATTTATCCTTTAAACCATGAGAGCTAGACCCAATGAACTTTCAATGTTGAATTGATTATATTAATTTTTTTAAAATTAATTTAAACTCTTTCTTTTTCCATTTGAGGAAATATGATTATGTATATCAAATTTTAAATAATGATAAAATTGAAATCAATTTAATATTTCTTCACTATAATAGCAATGAATACATTGAAATTTCCATGTAACCATCTCCCTCCCTTTATGATAAGGTTTGAGAAGGGGTACGTTTTTTCTCTTTTCTCATTTACTTGATCATTCATGGATGGTTCCATTTTCATGTTTGCATATAACCCTTTTGAAAGTTTAGATAAACATGAGATTCAAATATTATTCATACGATACACATAAATAATAAGATTATGACACTTGGTTTCATATTCCAAGAGGCCCTTTTTTGGACTTATCATAACTCTTCATATTCACTTATGGCTTTTTGATTTTCGCACAAGTGAATATTGCAATTTACATAATCCCCTAAGGATTATGTTTCCAACATTCACCCCCACCCTGGCCTCGCCTGAATCTGCAGGGTGTATGTGAGTCTAAGAAGAGATCTAAAATATGCAGGTAAGTAACAATTAATGGATGATTTTGATTTCTGAATCTAGTGGTTTAAGGAAGACCACAAACCAAATGGGGTAGAAAAAGTCGAAGTCTTCTACTAGTGGTGGTTTAAGGAAGACCACAAACCAAAAAGGTAGCATAAGTCGAAGTATTTTATCAATGGTGGTTTAAGGCTAGTCACCAACTCTAGAACTTGGCTCTAATTTATATCTTATAGCTCTAAGTTCAGATTGATGGTTTCACATCGCATTTTTTCTCTCACAAGTAAGCATATATTTCATCGTTCCATTTGAATCAGTTTGGGAGATTGAAGGATCATTTTTTTTTTTTTAACGAAGTCGGATACTTTTGTATTATAAAATTCAAAAACATAGATCTATTACATAGCTACCGAAAGTTTGGGCAAAGAGGATCAAAACCGGGTGCGCAGACCCACTTTCCTCGTTTCTGCCTCTATGATAACTGAAATTGAAGAGAGAACGGCTATATTGCCTAACAAAAGCGCCTCCTAAACGGCAAAATTTACAGAGCATGGATTTTAGGGGAGTTTCTGGGTGACCGAGTCATCGGGGATGGGATCTCTCTTGGCACTAGCTTTAGTAGAAGCTGAAGCTTGGTAGCTCTGGGTGAGGGCTTTGATCTGCTCTATAGCTTCCTCTAGATGACTGCACCTTCCTTTCAGGCTTTCTATTTCTTCCTTCTGCTTCTCCAGTTTCTTGCGCTTCGATCTGCTGTCGGATTCATAGTCGCTCTTCAGGTCGTTGAAGTGCTTGAAAAACCTGTTGATCATTATTGTATGGGCTTTACACATTGTGCATTCTTTGTTGAAGAGCTGGTTGATGGGTTTGATTGCTGGCTGTTGCGCGTTCTGATTGCCTTGTTGGTCCTCCATGCTACTGGGCTGGTTGTAGGATTCTGAGATGTGAGAAGAGCGGTGGGAGGCGGGGAGAAGGGGATTAACGAGAAGAACGTTACAGGGGAGGTGAGACAGAGGAGGATAGTGCGAGGGGTGATGGAGGCTGTGGAGGGTGGACAGTGAAGTGATGACCGAGCCTCTGCAACTGTCCAAAAACCAATAGTCAGCGAGAAATAAAACCTCAGAACTAATAACAGCGATTACCAGAAACGGAGAGCGAAGCTCTGCATCCCAAAAGCAGTTAACAGCTTTCGAATGTTTCCCCCGCTTGTAGATATTGGGGAGGATGTCCCGAGCTGTATCGTTCCAGAGGACCAAACGGTGGAACTGCTGATTGCCTATCTTGATGCTGGAGACAGGAGGGCGGAGCGACTGAATCCCACAAACGCGCAAAATGCTTTCACCACCACGCTCAGAGCAGACCACTCTTCCTGACTGATACTGAAGGGGCGAAGAAATTCTGAGGAAGTCGGGTAGGGGAGAGGGGATATAAAGGGAGAGGGGTATGCGTTCATGATGATTGAGCGGGACATTTTTCGCTGCAAGAACCGAGAGAGGATCTGGCTTCAGATTTGAAGTGCGATCTCCAGAGGGGTTGAGGTGACATTTTCCTGAAAAGTCAGGATAGAATTCACGAGGAGGATGAGGGTGCATGGCTCTGAAGTCGAAGGAATGGATAAGAGACGACAATGTGGAGATGGATGGAGGATCGAGGTATGAAGGACCCATGAGGTGATAGATTTTTTGACAAGTTCTGAGGGGGCTGATCTGCTGGCTTGACTGACAGAGAGAGATCTTATGGGATTGCCTTTTCATATATTCTGTCATCCTCACGTACCTGCCCTTGCTGCCTTTTGACTGCTTTGTTTGCTAGGGAATCCGCCTCTGCATTATTTTCTCTGAGTACGTGCATGAAGGTTATTTCCCCCATATTTCTGAGATTGTCAATGATCCTTGTTCTTGTGTTGTTAAGGCATTCTTTTATGAATTCTTTACCTGTGATCATGGATGATATGATGATGGCTAAATCCCCAAGGATGATAGCGTTCCTCAGTCCCCTTCTAGATAGAATTGTGGTGCCTAGCAGCAGGCTGTAAGCTTCAGCTACATTGTTCGAGGCTTTCCCGAGTCCCCATTCATATCTGCAGATGGATGTCCCGTTATGGTTTTTGATTATGCCTCCTGCTCCTGCTGCTCCGGGGTTGTTCTTTGATGCTCCATCAAAGTAGAGAATAGGGCGGTTTTGGGCGAGGATCCATTGATTTATCTCTTCTTTGGTTCCCCTGAGCTTCCAGTTGGGTTGCTTCTGATGTGCTTTGCTCTGAGGGGGAGGATTTTGGGAGTGACAAATGTTGAATTTATTGTACCAATCTTTTTCTTCTTGAGCCCAGCTCGACTGGTCTGGAGTTGTTATGGAGTTTGCGCTGACAGCTTCAGAGATGTTGGCAATTGTCTTTGCAATTATAGTGACCATTTTTGGTTGTTTGTTGTTGAACACATAGTTGTTCCTGGAAAGCCAAAGATTCCAACATAGGGTGGCTGGAATGCACTTCCACACTCTGATTAGATTGTTTTTGCCTTTTCTTGAGTGAGGGAAGTCTTTCTTCCAATTTTTCTGAAGGTTGTGCACCTGGTCATATTTTCCTCGGACTTCCAAGGGGCTTGATAACTGGTTCCAACAGCTCTGAGAGAAAGTGCAGAGGAGGAAGGAGTGCTGAATAGACTCCTCCTCTGCTCGACAGAAGCAGTAGATTGAGGGACCTTGGATTCCTCTCTTTCTCAAGTTCTCAGCGGTTAGAATTTTCCCTTTTAAAAGGGTCCAGTTAAAGTGTTTCACCTTTGGGATGCATTCTGACTTCCAAGTAGCTGTGTGAAGGTTCCAGTTAGCTGTAGGGTTTATGTTTTGAAGAGATTTATACCCTTCTTTTACTGAGAAGGACCCTCCACAAGTGTCCCAGATGTATCTATCATCTTTCTCCTTATTGATTGGTGCTAATCCAGAGAGCAAAGACTTCAGGTTGAGCCATAGGTCTTTGAGGTCCTGAGGGAGATGCAGTTCTTTCCATTCACTCCATCTATTTTGATTCCAGGAAGAGATGTCATACAGTGTGGTTATCTTTCGGTCTTCCATCCAGTCTTGCAAAGGCCTGAGCTCTTGAAGTAGATTCCTTGGATTGGAATTCATTATTCTGTCTGCCCAAATCTTGATGTTCTTTCCATTGCCTGGGAGTTTGGATACATTTTCTCTGAAATGGGGCAGGACTTTCTTGATTAAGCGCCACATCGGAGTGCAGGGTCTGTCTACTATTGGTTCATTGAGGATGTTGGAGTTTGGACCACTGAGGTATTTTCTTTTTATTGTCTCCACCCACCACGATCCCTTTCCTGAGAGGATCTTCCAGATCAGTTTGAGCCCCAGAGCCTGGTTAGAAAGACTTGGAATTTTTATAGAAAGGCCTCCTTTTTCATATGGAAGGGTGACTTGGTCCCATCTAACTAGGCTGAACTTCTTTGTGTCCTGCTTTCCTCCCTGCCAGAGGAAACTTCTCATTATAAGTTCCATATGTTTGTGGATACTGGCGGGCGCCATGATTACCGCATATTGATAGATTGGGAGGCCTGAAAGGACAGCCTTTATGAGGATAGTTCTGCCTGCTAGATTTAGCCAGGAGGCGCCCCAACTCTGGAGAAGGCCTCTCATCTTCTCTATATTTTTTGTCCAGACCTCTGCTTTGATGTGCCCCTTTGCCAGAGGTAAACCCAAGTAAGAAAAAGAACTCCAGTTTCTTTGAAGAGGGATGTCTAAAATTTGGGATATACTTTGTTGTATCTGATGGGGAACATTCCAGGTGTAGATTTTGCATTTCCTGTTGTTTAATTCGCCCTCGGATACTTGGAGGAAAGCGTCCAAGACTCTTTTGAACCTCCTAGCCATCAGACTGGAGGCTCCCCCAATTAATAGAGTATCATCCGCGAATAGCGAATGGTTTATCTCCTTTATTCCTCTTTCTATGCATATGCCCGTTATCTCTCTTTTGTTGCAGAGATTTTCTAGGTGAACACTTAGAGTTTCCGCCATGATAATGTAAAGGAAAGGGGATAGGGGGCAGCCTTGCCTTAGTCCCCTGGAACTTTTGAAGAATTTGCTCGGGCGTCCGTTGATCAGCGGGGCGGTCCAAGGATTGGATATACACCCACTTATGATGTTGACAATGTTAGAGGAGAAACCGAATTTTTGTAATGCTGCTCTTAAAAAGGAGTGGTCCACTCTGTCAAATGAATTGGCCATGTCCAGCTTGATGATCATTCCTCGTTCTCCTTTGTTGAGGTTGTTGTGTATGGCTTCCTGTATTAGAATAACATTGTCTATGATCTGCCGCTTTGGGACAAAACCGCCCTGGTTCTCAGAAATTATAATAGGAAGGAGTTTCTTGAGCCTGTTGGCAATTATTTTTGTTATGATCTTGTATGATACGTTGCAGAGTGAAATGGGGCGGAATCTATCGAATGATTTGGGATTTGCTTCCTTGGGAATCAAAGCAATGTGAGAGGACTTTGTGTTGTCCCCCAGCTTATGCTTTCTAAAGGCGTTTTTTACCATTCTCACAAAATCCTTCCTTATTGTTTCCCAATGCTTCCTGTAGAACGCGACAGTAAAGCCATCCGGCCCCGGAGCCTTGTCTTGCTGCATGCTGAAGGTGGCTTCTCTGACTTCTTCTTCTGTGGGGTCTTGCTCCAGCTTGTTGTTATGTTCCTCATTTATTTTGCTCTCTATTACACTAAGAAATGCGTCGTTGTCGTTTTGTTGGGGGTCTGCCATGAGGAGAGCCTTGAAGTGATCAAAGGCTACATTTTTTATTTCTTCTTGTTCCTTCAGTTCTCTCCCTTCCACTTCGATTTTTTCAATTTGGTTTTTGGCTCTTCTGGTTTTGACATTGTTGTGAAAGAAGGAAGTGTTTTTATCCCCTACTTTCAACCATAAGCAGCGAGATTTCATTCTTTGTTCCTCTTCCTCCACACGAGTTTGCCGGTATAACTCCTTGTACATGTTTTTTTCCTTCTCAAGATCCTCTGCTGAGTGTTGAGTTTGTTCTTTTTCTTTATGCCAACTCTCCATCTCCTCTAAAAAGTCGTTTTTCTTTTTCCTTTCAGAGATCGCCTTATCCCTCGCCCACTGTTTTATAACTGTCCGCACTTGTTTTAGCTTTGCTTCCCATACAAAATGAGGTGAGCCTGAAACTTCATTTGCCCACTGATTTCACACAAGAGAGCGAAAGTCTTCATGGCTGTCCCAGGACTTGTTATATTTGAAGGGAAGGGGGCCTAAATTTGTTCCTTTATCCAAGGTGAGGACCACCGCCTTATGGTCCGATGCTATGCCGTGGATTATATGACTTCTGATTGCTTGAAAGTTGTTGGCTATCCCTTCCTGAATTAGAAACCTGTCCAGCCTCTCTTTTATATTGTGTGATCCTGCTCTCTTATTTGTCCATGTGTATTTGCCATTCGACAGAGGGGTGTCGATCAGGTTGAAGAGCTGGATGATAGTTTCTAGCTTGTCTCTCGATGGGTCTGAGTGGAAATTCCCACCGTATTTTTCTTCCACCTGCCTAATTAAGTTCATATCTCCCCCAAGAATTATCAGGCTGCTATGGATGGAGGATAGATCCGCTTCTAAAGTGTTCCAACAACTGATTTTGTCTCTGTAATGGTTAGGTGCATATATATTATAGATGAAATAGACCTCTTGTGTGTTCTTGTTCTTTAAATCTGTTCTGATCCACCAGTTGCATAGCTGAGAGTTGATGATTTCCCACTTGTTTTTATTCCATAAGGTACCTATTCCCCCTGAGGCCCCATCTGAGCCTTTTGATGTGCCTGTGTAGTTTTTGAATCTTTGTATTTGGAGAATGAAATCCTTCTCGGTAGTTTTGGTCTCCTGGATTAGGAGAATGTTTGGCTGTTCCTGGTTCATAAGATCCTTGATTGCTTTCACCTTTAAGGAAGAGCCCATCCCCCTACAGTTCCAAGAGACCAAATTCATTATTTACCAGTTGTGGGGTGGGATCCTGACTTCTCCTTGGCCTTTTCGCCATTTCCTTTTAACTTGCCTAAAAATGAGTCCATGGGTTGCTGAGTACCGGTTGCCATCTCCTTAGCAGCTGTTTCGTCTCTCAGTTCTTTGTTCGATTTCCTGCCAACTTTTCTCGGTGGGTCTGTTGGCTGGTTCACTTCCTTTGCCTTGTTTCTGGTGAGGATTCTCTCGATGGTAGGAGGGGGAGAGGGAGGAGGATTGGAGCAAGGAGAGGCTGGGCGAGGGGATTGAGGAGGGGAAGATGGAACTTCTGCTGTTAAGGATTCAAAGGGGTTGGGGGAGGAGGGGAAGGCTGTGGAAGGAGGGGGAGGAGGAGGAGGAAGATTTGTTGCCAGAGGTGCAGTGGAGCTAGTGCCCGGGTTAGGGAGTGCTTTTTCCTTTTAACTTGTTCCCAAGAGCCCTCGGCAATTTCCTCATTATGTTCTACTTCATTTACTTTTAGCTTGCTACATCTATTGGCAAAATGGCCATACTCGTGACATACCTTGCATTTGAAGGGTAACTGTTCGTAATCCAGCTGCTGGATGTGCATCCATTGGTCCACCTTTAATTTAATTGCTTCTGGCAGTCCTTTCCCTAAATCGACTTCAACGCAGATCCTTGCGCATGCATGCATGTTCTCCCTTGGTTCCGATCTGTCTATGTATTTTCCAACTGCGTTGCCGATTGCTTTGACAGATTCGTCCCCCCAGCAGTGTAGGGGCAGATGGGGGAGGCGCACCCAAACAGGAACGGCGCTTAGAATGTCCATTTCCGGATCAAAGTCCGGGGTCCATCTGTTCAAATAAAGCCCTCTTGTGTCCATGAAGTAGGGGCCATTGCGGAAAATAAGGTTCTTGTCTTCTTTCGACTCGAACAGGAAGGTATAGTATCCTCTCCCACAGAATCTGATTGCGATCTTTCCCTGGATCATTGTGCTCCAGTTGCGCTCCACCCATTTTTGAACAGTGCGAGGAGATGGCCAGAGTCCAGTGAACTGTCCAACAAGTCCTCTTTCTGATAAAGCTATTGCCGATTTCCTTGGAAGGGATGGGGAGAGGATAACATCAGGGATCTCATCCAACTTTTTAATGAACTTCGATAATGAGGGACGAGGTCTGGCTTTAGAAGGTTCCGACAAGAGCGAGGCGAAGATTTCCTCTGGGGACTCGGAGGCTGGAGGCGGTGAGGCGGAGCCTGCCATTGCAGGCCCGCTGGGAAAAACGGAGGGGGAAAACCGTCAAGCGGCCATAACCCCGCAGAGTGGTCCGCGCGAGACCGATCAAGGCTCCAACGCCAGCAATCGGCGTGGGGCAGGCAGGAACCCAAGGGAGGCAGAGCCAATGGAGGAAGCAGGTCAGAGAGATCGGGAAGGGCGGCAACGACCCTTCCAGGCAGAGCCTGGAGAGCAGGTGCAGGCGCAGGCGCAGGCTAGGTCAGAGGCTCCAGAGCTCTCGTCGCAGCGACCCTACAATCAAATTTTAGTGCACAAGGATGATCAACTAAAAAAAAAATTGAAGGATCATTTTTAATACCTTAAACATGTGTTCATTAATTTTGGTTTTGGTTATTGAAGGATCTCATTATACTGTGTTTCATCAATGAGGTAATGGAGTGTGTAGGTGTTAGAATTGGGTAGTAGCACATCCTAGTTTTGGTGGGGCTAACAACCTTGGTATGCCTATTAAGTCTCTTGGACCTCCCATCAACATTGTCTATTCAAGCTTAGGGCTCAACTACATTTACAAAGATTTGGTCTAAGGGGAATTTTCTAGCTTTTGGGGAAACAACAACAAAATATACAATGTATGTCTCCATTTGATGATTCTTCTCTCTCCATTACCTTTCATAAACCTATAATTTGTCCTTTTGGGTTAGTCACATCCCTTGATTGGTTTGGTAATGTTTAAGTGAAGGAGTTTGGACATATTAGACTAGCTCCTTCCCTTATCTTATTCACTTATTTTCATTTGTGGGATCTCTTTATATTTCAACCCTTCTAGTTTTTCCATCCTTCATTTTATATCTTCTTAATCCTAGAACCACTAGGCAATAATTAGGGAAAGCTACCTCAAAAATCTTGTGGGGAAATGCATAGAACGAGACATTGATTCATCTTGAGGCTTCCCTAGTTTACGACAACTCTTACTATTTCTTGTATTCAAATAGTTATGTTGATCTATACTTCATCCTCAGGATCAAGAACTACTAAAACTTTTAATTAAATTTCATGAAGTGTATGAGTTTGTACTCCTTATCCTTGTTCAAGTTCTTTCCTCCTCTAAAGATCCCAAAAAGGATTCTCTTTAGAAGCCATAATCAAAAGGGTTTACTAATTTAGGATTGAGGTCATTTGTATTGGATAGAAAATCATCCCAACATGCACAAAAATGATATCAATGAATGCAAAATAATTGTAAGAAGTTGCAAAGAGCTAATTCATTTTAATAAGAAGAATTTTTCGCAAGCCTACTCTAAAATCAATGAATTGGAGCACCATTATATCATGTAGCATGTTGACGTTGTGAATTTGTTGATTCAATAGAATCAAAGGACTGATTTATTGGAAGTTGATAACTTGGTAAGAAAAATAGCATTGAATCATAAGAAAGATGATATGTCATCGACCTCAAATGATTGGGTTGGGAATATTAGGTTGCACACTCAATGAGGGATAGACTTGCTTTTATAAGGAAGATAGGATAGGGTGTACACTTTTAATAATAAGATTATAGGATAGGATTTCAAATGACTAAAAAATATACCTAAAAAAGACCAAAATGAGAATAGTGAGAGAGTAAGAATATTTAAAATGTTTTAATAGTATTTTTTTTATTGAAATATTTTAATTAAAATACAATTTATTATTTTATGCAACTTATTAATATTATAATAAGAATTCAAATAATTACACATTTTCTTTACTTTCAATTATTTTTTTCCTTTAGAAGCCTGGCAACAAAGATAAAGATTGAATGGACTTCAAGCTTTAAGCGATATATGCCAAAAGGCAGCAGAGGAAGGAATGAACTTTGTAAGGGACTTTGGGAAGGAGGGGAGTCAAGACGAAGTATGGAGAATCTGGAAGAGTCCGGACGAATGGATGGACCAAGTTGATGGAGAACAAAGGGAAATATATCAAAAGGAAATGCAGACAAGGAGAATACCTATAAGACCAGGACCAGACATACTGCGATGGGGTTACACAATAAAATGAAATTTCACAATTAAAGAGGCATATCATCTCCTTACTCCTAGAGAACTAGATGATATGGCAGTTAATTGGAAACAAATATGGACCAGTAATTGGTGGCCGAAAGTGGTCCACTTCCTATGGTTAGTATGCAAAGGTCGCATCTTGACCTGGGACCAACTCCAAAAGTGAGGCATACATGGACCCCCTAGATGTAATCTATGCAAACAAGAACAGGAAACACATGAACACCTTTTGAACTCATGTAAAGGAGCTCAACAACAATGGGAAGAGGTAAGGAAACTCTTTGGAAGGACACATAGAGATCAACAAAGTATTAGAAACACAATTAAAATATGGGGAGGTGGCCAATTCACAAGCCTGGTGATAAGACGAGCCTAGAGTCTAGCAGCAGGGATGAATATGTGGATGATTTGGAAAGAAAGAAATAGAAGAACCTTCCAAAACAAAGAGATGACAAAAGACCAAATCTGGAGAAAAACCTTGAGTCATATTCGAGAGACCATCTTAGCGGATACTTGGAACGTAGAAAACTGGGAAACGACACCAGAAGAAGATCAAATTCTAAGGAAGCTTAACTTGCATCAAGGGATGGTGGCTCCACAGATGTAGAAAAAACCCAATATGGGATATAACAGTACCATGCACTTTTCTCGCCCCTCGGCAAGATTTATAAAGCTAAATTTTGATGGAGCATCCAAAGGAAATCCAGGCTCGGCAGGGATTGGAGGCCTCTTTCAGGATGATCAAGGCAGAACAAGATGGATTTACTCAGATAATGGTGGCATCATGAGCAACAATGAAGCCGAATTGATGGCAGTACGTCAAGGACTGAAGATAGCAATCAGAAATGGATACAACAACCTAGAAGTGGAAGGGGACTCCCAAATGGTCATACACGTAATCAAAAAACTTAATAATGGGACCTCATGGGACAAAGTTACTCAGAGTTGGAGAACGGCTAGCCTAATTCAAGAGCTGGAAATCATCCTAAAAAGATTTGAGTATATGATCATTAAGCATGTTAGAAGAGAGGGTAACAGAGGAGCGGATTTTCTTGCAAACTGGGGAAGCCAAGAACAAGGAAGGAAACTGGATAACATATGGACCTTGCATTTAGATGATTCAGAATTAGAGACGCTCAGAATGATTTTAAACCACGATAATCATGAAGACACGATCCAAAGACATTAGAGATAGATGGCCCCCGATTGGGGTGTGGAGAAAAGTAGGTGAGGGCAGCAGGAAGAATTATGATTATGGCAGGACAGAGGAACTAATTCCTATATATGACGCCGCCCTTTCAGCCAGGGCAGTGTACTTCATGTCAGCGCACATCTAAAAAAAGTGGAGTGGGGGAGGTGGAGTGAAAGCGGTAAGCAATAGTGGCGGCAGTAGTGGAAGAGGGAAAGGGACATATGTATTATATCATATGAAGGTGGTGAAGGGTAGAAGGAAGGGGAGCAGAGCGTAGCGCAAACAGAAAGAGCATCTAAGGAGACTAGCGATTCCGGGTATGTTAATTCTGGGACCCCCTCAATATTTTTCTCTATCGTGAATGGTATAATGGATGAAATAAATATATTTGAAGCCTATGAGGAAGAAAAGAGCTGGCGTGAAGCCGCCCTTTACTCAACAATGTATTGTGAGGGTGAAATGGGACAGAATCAGGAAAGGGTTCTTAACCGGTGGAGAAAATGTTTCCACGCTGATAGTTTGGGAAGAAACATGGGGGGCTGAATCACCCAACCCACAGAGAAGGATAAGCGGGAGGCTGATGGGAGTGATATGAAAACCTTGCACCTAGCCCAGCAATTGATCCGAATGACTGAAGGCCTTCTTAATTTCCTGCATCCCGTAAACGACAAGCATTGTAACACCAAAACAAATGGAGGAGACTGTAGCAGGAGAGGAGAGATAAACACCAAGAAAATGGAGGAGGAAGAAAGTTATGTTAAACTTCAAAATCTGACCTCTGTGAATGAAAATTGTGAACAGGATAAGGTAAAAAGAAGGATGATGCGCCCGGGTCGTGGTAAGTGGTGCGGAGGCAGAGGTCGTCCGAGACAGGGGAATCAAGAGGATCGGCCAACAGATGCACCGGATAGCCAACGCAAAGGGAGAAGATCTACTTTGACAGCAGTCCAGGATGCTACCAGAGCTTATAGGGAAGGCACAGATGATGATATTCGTCAGGTCATTCAAGAAATGGAAGCTAGTGTGATGGAGGAACAGTCAGATTCTGAGATAGAAGAGTGGGTAGAAGTTATTAGAGATCCGGGAAATACTCAAGGAAAGTTGACGCTATACCTTCAAACTCTTCACATCTACTGGGTGTTAAAACGCCTTCTTGCGAAGGCTCTGGAGCAGGTGGCGGGGGAAATGGCTAAAATTGCAACAGGCATGCCAAACCTGCAAAAAGAAATGAGAAATTTTCAGGTTATCATGATAATGCAGAATAACAAGCTGGAGGAGATGCATCAGAAGTTGTCTCAAATGGCTCAGACGACTCCAAACCAAGCAGAACCTATGGATATTCCCATTGATATGGACTCGAATGCTGGTGATCGAAAGGAATGATCCTTTAGTGTCTCTTAAGTTTTTAGTGAACTTTCTTGCTTTTGTTGTTTTATGCTTGCTCGTATCTTACTAAGTATTTTTAACTGTATAGTGCACATTGCCCGGATGGAAAGACTTGTTAAATTCTGTTTTTGGAATGCCTACAGCAAACTTAGGTGGCCAACAGACCTGGTTTCCCTTCGGGGCAGGTTGAGGCCACCAAAACGATGTATCTGGTCTCATTGGGTAATATAAATAGAAAAGGAAGGCACTACCTACACTTACAAAAAAAAAAAATAAAAAAAATTTCCTTTGTGGATTGGAAATATATATATATATATATATTATATAGCTTTGAAAGTTGATATAAATTAAGTTAATTCTACATTAATATCTAAATATTTATTTATGGTTGAGGTTTGAAAGTTGATATAAATTATGTTATTCCACATTAATATCTAACTATTTATTTATGGTTGAGAGTGAAGATTTTTTTTACATCTTTTAAGTTGTAGTGTCAACAACAAACTGAGTGAGCAATATGATTATTGATATTTTATAATGCTTTTAATTAAAACTAACCAAGTAGATGCATTCATTTTTGTTTTTAACAACAAACCTAATGAACATAATGAGAATGCCATAAATGATTCTTGATACTTTATAATGCATTTAATTAAAACTAACCAAATAAATATGTTCATTTTTGTTTTTTAACAACAAACACAATGAACATAATGAGAGTGAGATAATTGATATTTATAAGGCTTTTAATTAAAACTAATCAAGTAAATATATTCATTTTGTTTTTAATTATATTTGACATTATTTTTTATTTAAAAACTATTTTATTTTAATTTTAAAGAAACACATATCAAGCAAAAAAATTACACATTTTCCTTAGACTAAAGTGTATAATACATCTTCAAAAAATACAATATCTTTTAGAATAATTAAAGATTTTTTTAAAAAATTTTCAAAATAATAATCAATTTTGTAAATTAATTATTTTTAATAAAATATTTTTTTTTTCTAAAATAATAATTTATGAGCAATCACAATATTAATTACAATTAAATTTTTAAATAATATTAATAATTTTGGTAAAATTCCCATCCTTACAATTAATTTTTTAAATAATATTAATAATTTTGTAAAATTCCAATCATTACAAATAAATTAGAAACCCCTAATTTAGTAACCATCATTAAGTGAAAACATTTAAATTAAAATAAAGGTTGCTGCCCACCCCTATCAATTTTGGATGTGGTGTCACTGATACGCAGATGAAGAAGTAATATAATTTATATAAGATGTTTGACAACGACACCCCATGCCTGGGTTATGCATAATTCCAAGTACATTCAATACCCTAGAAAAGTTGTGTTTTTTTTAATGGAATTTCGTCGTTGATGTGCAGGTTTTTTTCCACGTCAGCAAACAAGGGAGACCTGGAAAGTTTTACGAAGCAGCTAGATGACCAGTACAAACATATTTATGCTCTGATGGGTATTTCGTTTTTTGATATCCATGCTCAGATGGGTATGAAGGCTCCTATCTCCAGAGGATATCCGGAACATGCAGGTGAAGATATTCATGTCATATACTGTCAATTTAAATTTAAATTTATTTAAAGCGGTTATTATTAGATTCGTTTATCATTAGTAATGAAGACAATGTGTTACATTGTGGAAACAGTGGGAGTAGAGGAACCGGTCAAGGAAGTTACAGATCTTTTGGACTGGGCGAGTGAAGAAAATGCTCTCGCAATTATGTTGCATGGCTTCGGAGGGATGGGCAAGACAACCCTTGCGGATGCTGTCTTTTCACTACTCGACCTGAAAGTATGTAAATATTCCAAGGTTCAGTTGTTTAAGTCTATAGGATCGACTCCAGATATAGTAGACTTGCAGAAACAGATACTAAAAGATTTGATGGACTCTATTCCGGATATTAGAACACCTGAAGAAGGACAACGAGAACTGGCTAAAGCATTAGAGAAACAGACAGCTTTCATTTATATTGATAATGTGTTGGGCGAAAATGAGCTTCGACAGCTTTTGCCCAAGGATATCAAGAAAGCCAAGAAATTAAGGCTGCTTCTTACCGCACGTGACATAAATGTGCGTAGAGGATGCCCAGTGAAACCGTTAATCTATCATATGAGGAGCATCCCATCTATGGAAGCAATAAGTTTATTAAGAAAAGAACTGTCCAATGGTATGGCTGGAAATTTAAGTGATACCCAACTCCACCGCATCATGGAGATTTGTGGCGGAATTCCACTGATGTTGACCTTAGCAACAGCGGTGATACGTCATGAAGAGGACAAACAGAAGGCATATCGAATAGTGATGCATGACAGAGAAAAAATGAAGGGTCAAACTTTTCAGAATACTGACCATTATCTCTTTGCATACGACTCTCTTCCTGACACGTGCAAGGATCCGTTTCTTGACATCTGTACATTTTTCAGTGGATGGGATTGGAACACAGTGGCAGATATAGTGGGAGAGACGGAGCTAGACATACTAGAAAGGAGAGCCCTTGTCACCAAAGGCAAAGATGGGGTTGCATGTATACACGATGTCATTTCGACAATTGGTCTCCAAAAGACAGAGAATTTGAGATTCAAATTCACAAGTGCTAGTAAAGTTGAAGAGTTATTGAATAGCAACGAAAATGAAGATAAGGTACCAAATCTTTCAAATCATATATATTTTGTTTTATACAAATATTTGTGTCTTTTTTTATGACTGACTCAATTATATTCAATAATGGCTTGCAGTTCATTAAAGCGATCAAAGGCATCTGGTTGAGCGAAAACGAGGATCCATTGCTTTTAAATGCATCAAAACTAGACTTAATGCATAGCTCTTTGAGAATTCTTGCACTAGGAAATTCAATAAAAGTGACTGGTAAATGCAAGAAAGTATTTGAAAATTTGGCTTTTTTCCAAGCTGGAATTCCCCAGCTCCCCTTTGATATTTTGAAGGCAAAGAAGTTGATTTTTTTAAGCTACGAACCTGCGACTTTAGATCTACCTGAGGCAAGTCTCTTTGCATGATGAGTCCCTGTTTTTTCAATGTCCATTAATAAAAATATGATCTATGAAAGAGAAAAGATTGATTCGTTCTAATGATTTAATGATTTGGTTAATGTTTTTCACACAAATTATTGCATAATTTCAGATGCCCTCCAATCTCAAACATATAGAATTTCATGGAAGTCTGCATTCCGATGCTTCGGAAATCTCTTCAAGGTGTCTTAGACAGCTCCATAACTTGCGAATACTAAGGTTAATCAGCTTTGTTAAGATGAGAAAACTACCCGAAGAATTGGGTGATCTAGTAAAGGGTTTGGAAGAACTCTCTCTTTCATCTTGTAAATCTCTGGTGGAACTACCAGGATCAACTTCAAACCTTCAATCTTTAAAGGTATTGAAAACGGACCGTTGTTCAAACTTGAAGCAATTGCCAGAGCGATTTTCAAAGCTTCAATCTTTAGAAGTGCTGAGAATGGATTATTGTTCAAGTTTGGAGCAATTGACAGAAGACTTTGGAGCATTGAATTCTCTGCAAGAACTCAATTTAGAGGGTTGCACGGATCTGCAAGTACTTCCCAAGAATTTTGAAAAACTTTCGTCCTTGAAATTATTGAATTTGTCCTCATGCAAAAGCCTAGAAGAACTCCCTCCTGGTTTAGGAAACTTGAAATCCCTTGTCACATTAGATTTTTATAACTGTGAAAAACTGAAAAGTATTCCAGAAAGCATTGGACAATTGCAGTCGCTGTCATCCTCAATGGCTATGTCATATTGTTCTAGTTTAACAGAGCTACCGGATGCGTTTTGCAACCTCTCCTTTATCACACACCTTGTCTTGCGCAGCTGTAAGAGTTTGCATAAGCTTCCAGATCAATTTGGAAAATTAGCAAATTTAAGAATGCTGAACTTATGTGAATGTAGCAGTCTGGAGAAGCTTCCTGAAGGTTTCGGGCTTCTAGTGTGTTTGGAGGAGTTGACCTTAACAGATTGCCAAAAGCTTGAAGAATTATGTAGTGACTTCCCTTGCCTCTCATCATTGCGAATTATGGACTTGAAAGGCTGTCGAAATTTAAAGAAGCTCCCTGTGGATTTCCATCGCCTTGTGGCATTGCAACGGCTAGATTTATCTGACTGTAATTGCTTGGAAAATATCCCTGAAGATTTCCATCGCCTCCCCTCTTTGAAAGAATTACATCTAGAACGTTGCCCCATGTTGGAAGGGAAATGTATGGACAATGTGATAAAGACAAAAATATTACAAGTTGTGTATATTCAAGGAAGCGCATTGTTGCTGAAGAGATGGGCAGAAATTCAAAGAGAAGGCGATCAATCATGGCCTTTTGCAGTGCATACAGGGCAGGTGAACATATCATCCATATTTATCATACAATACATTATGTATCAATTCTTACCTTATGTCAAAATTTTATGATAGAATATATATGGACTATGTCGTTTTACCTTTTTCACTCACTTTATATTTCGCTTCAGGATTTGTCGGAAGAGGAGGCGACCAATATTCAAAAGAAATTTTTATCAGATTTAGATGGCCTTCTCACTCCTGGAAAAGGGGAGCCGTTCAATCTATCTAATTGTCCTCCAAACACCTCCATACTTGTTATGTTGGATAACGGTGTAATTTTCAATTCTGACTACCCTTGGCCTCTAATTGAGGAGATGTTAAATGACATCCAAATACAATTTAGAATTGTTTATATTGGCAACCATTTTGACAAGTTTCCTACGAAAGTTGAAAACAAAATTTTGGGTTATGTTCCTCTTAACTTGGATGTCATACCATTGTTTGATAATTTGGAGGGAGCATCACAGTTAAAGTTACAGCCAGACTCAGAGTCAGATTCAGATGATGGTGATGAGAAAGGTAACGTAATTTATAGGCAATGGAGTGCTATGGTGGTTGTAGACGAGAAGGATGGACGTAGATACCTTTCATGTTGGAAATGCTTGTCAAAACGTCAAATGGAGGAATTTGTAGCGGCTAAATGTGGAAAATTCCTTAGGCTGAAGCAACTTGCAGAGAAAAATCAAGAGAGCAATGTAGAAATTTTAAGAGAAATATTTGCAACTAGAGAAGAGGAAAGCACTGATCATATCTTTCAAAAGAATTGTGCATCACATAAGGTATTCAAGTTCCAATTTCCGTAAAAAAGTGTTTCATATATAAAATTTCTTTGTTAATATAACGCATTTCGTTTTATTGATTATCATTTATTTTTTTTATGTGATCCGGGTAGGCTCGAAGTGAAGACTCCAAAACTTTTACCTGTGGAATAGATGAATTGAAAGGAAAAACAATTATATTAGACATCAGACATGTTGAAGTGTGTTATGATGTTCGTCTGGAATCTCTCACTGAAATGTATATTACAGCTAAAGAGAGACTGGACTTTGAAATTATATCAATTCCAATTCTACAACCAAGTACAAAAGGTGATGTATTGGATATGGTTCAGCATTTTTCATCGGAAGTTCCTTGGTTGGTACTCCAAAAGCCATGGACGATAGCAACAGCAGTGAAGTATTTTCTCTTGAAACAGTGCTTATGGAAAGAGGGAGAGCAATTGGGACAAAAAGATGAGGACTTGGAAGATGAGGACTTGGAAGCATATTATCCTAGTATAATATGGATACTTGAATCCAATGGAAGAGTTACAAATTACAAGCATTTTGTAATCCCTATGTTGGACAGGTGGGGTGCAAAATGTTATCCTTTTGAAGATGGAAAAATTAAAGAATTAAGAAAGGAAGAATGGGAAAAACAGAAGAACATGTCCAGTTTAGAGTTCCTATTCACGCATTTGGAAAAGGTATCAGAGCAGGTCAGTAATTCTTCTGGTTTCTTTTTTTATGTTTTTACACAACTATATAAAGTCAATGGGAAATTGATGAATATATGAGATGTGGAAAAGGTATCAAAGCAGGTCGGTAATTCCTCTCTCTTTTATTTTTATGTTTTTACACTGATAATAAATTAAAGGAAATTGATGAATAAATGACATGAGTAGTTCTGAGTTCTAGTTTTGCTTTTGTTATTGTTGGTGAAAAGGTGAAAGAGATACTACTTCAAAGAAAAATGATATGCTTATATGGAGGGGATCAGAGGATGAACGAGTCTACATGTTCCACAATAGCAGAGTTGAGGAATATGATTCACATCATCTATATTCCTACTTATTATTGCAGAGACAAAGAAAGGTTACTACTCACTCACGCCACTTCCGTGCAGTATTGTCGTTTAAAAAAGCCAGATACGTCACAAGTTAGGAAGGAAGGAGTACCTCTTTTAATTCTTTCAAAACATGAATCTATGAGATTTTGGACGCGCATTTCCTCTTTAAAGGAAGAAATATGTGAAATGGATTTCTGGACCACGCAATTGGAAGGATTGGGAAAGCTGTTATATTCTTTTGAAAGGTCGAATTCATGGATGACATTAATGGACAAAGATGGAGAAATGGTTACAGACAGGAGAAAAGAAATCGTCCATAATCTAATAGTAGGAGACATCAGTGAAGATAAAGAAAAGGAATTATTGCTACAGGAATTTCTTGATATGTTTAAACAAGAAGACCGCAATGAAGAAGGAAGGTATTAATGCATAACAAAATTGCAATCCATTCTTACTTTTAGTATAATATAACCATTATGGATTCCAATTTATGTATTAGAAAGAGAATTGCATGTTTCATTACTATCTCAGGTATTCTAATTATTTATTTCAAATAAAATGTCTTGCAAGTGCGTTACGCTATTGAAAGGTATAGAAGGTCCGTCTCCACTTTTATGTTGAAATTAGAACTCCGCAAAAATAGTTGTATTGGCCTCATGTTATTAATTCGACTGGTATAAATTATATTATTTTCTTGATGGAAGGTTTTCAGAAGAGCCGATGGACAAGGAAGAGCAGCATAAATTTCAGGCAAAAATAGAACTGTGCAACTCTTTGGCAGATTCAATGCCCGGAGAATTTCAAGGTGAAAGTGGCATTCCCTCTGCCAAAGCTTCTCCAACTGCAGGACAAGAAGAATACATGACATCAGCATCTTCTTCTGCTCCAAATGCTTGACATGATATTCATGACTTCCAACCCATTAAAACTCCATCACCTGTGTCCGCTTCTTGAATCATAATCGATGATAAGAATGAAGAAGGCGGCTCCTCTTCTTCAAGGCATGCCCCCCTCCTCCTCTGAATGATGAGAATAATTTGTGTTCATATAAGTTTTAATTTATTAGAAAACTATATTGTAATTGGAGTAGGATGGCGTGAATTCCTCAAGAATGGTAAATGGATGGATGGATATAATATTTTGGCGGGCGTCAGGTTATTGAAATTGAAAATACTTATAATATTACGTTTTAACCTCTCCGGTACTCTTGTGCGTTTTGACCAAAATAGTTAACAGAGAAGTAAATGAGATCTCAATCTCACATTCCAAATCCACATCTTTAAATCCATGTTGGCTTTCAGGGCTAGTTACAAATCTTTCTGAAGATGGAATGAATCATTTCATTGAATAGAAACTCAGACTGTCAAAATTTTGAAACTTAAACTCTGATTTTAGTCCAGTAGCTTACGCTTTTTTTCAAAATCCAATAAACTTACCCATATTTCAACTATCTTAAAGATTTTCTTAAGCTTTATGACTTGAACCACATTTATATGTTGGCTCGCACTTTTTTCTAAATGTACGTGAGGAATATGATTAACCTTATGCTTTCATTTATGTTTTCCGAATACAATTGATGAAAAATTTGTCAATATCTATTACAAATTATTCATTGATAGCATTCTTCTGCATTTACGTCACTGTCAGCTTATAACACGTATATGTTGAGAATTTCTGATGATTCCCAAAAAAATGAACACAAAATGATGCTCTGTGTTTACATAGGATCTTAACAAAGGGAAGCTAAAAGTGTTTGCTGAAGAACAGAGTTTTCCACACACATAAAAAAACTTTGTATTCATTAACCAGAATGCTGTTACAAAATTCTTTCTCTCATAGAGGGATTACACAGGAACACTTCAGTTCCACAATTTTTTTTTATTTTGTCTTATCCTAAAAAAATGTTACACTGATGTGTGTAAAATTTTTCAATACATAAGCTCTGCTGCCTATTGCATATTACATTGCATTTAAAAAACAAAAAAAAAAACATTACATTCCCATATTACATTGCATTTAAAAAAAATACATTACATTCACTGCTGTGCAATTTTTTTTTCTTTACTCCCCTGCTCATGCTGTGTGCTCCCCTTTTTCAACAACAACACATTACATTCGCTGTTGCGAATTCCTTTCGTTTTCACTCAATGGAAAAACTTTCTTCACGCTATTGCGTGGGTTACAATACATATGCAATGAACAACACTAACCTTCACACTATTGTGTGAATTTCATATCATATGCCGTGAACAACAAAAACATAACATTACAATCTCTGCACTACTGGGCATAAAAGTTTCATTCATGAGCTCGCGTTGTTGCGCACTTCAGTTCACAGTGCTGCGCCCTATTTCATTTCATACAAAAAAAAAAACTATAAACTTTGTTTTACTTTTACCCTAAAATGAACAACTCCCGTGCATTAAAAGTACATTTCCTTAATTACTTCGGTATGGAGATAAATTAATTTCTAGAACGAATGTACATTCTGCGAAGTGCAATGTACATTGCATTAAAACAAAACATGCTCCCACTATCATAACGGTTGATCTTCCCTCAAAAATCGGACGGCTGTGGTCAATATTGCAAGCCCCTTTCTTGCTGAATTTTATGCGCCGATGAAAACTTGTTTTGGAACTCTTCTGTGGACACACGTCAGATGGCGATTGTCATCGCTGCCCCTCCGTGGAATACCACTGTCTGGTGAATGGCGGTGCGGGGAACTGATGGCAGTTTTCAAAAACTATTTGTGGTCGCTGGCGCTGGTGTATGCACCGTCTCCTTTTGGCAGAGTCTTCTAAAAAAAACTTAGATTGGCGGGAGAGCTCAAGGGACTTTCGGACTGTATTTCCTTCCTTCTCCATACTTGTGTAACTTTCTTCTTTTGCATGGTTCTAGCTTGTGTAAGAGCCCATGTTAAGTTATAATCACGTGCCATATGACCAATATTATGACACTTTAAACATTCTACATTGTTTATGAATAAGATTTCATGATTTCTTCCTGTAAAATTGTTTCTTGGAGGTTGTCGAAGACTATAACATCTATCTCTATGAGATGCTTTACAATGTTTTGCCATATGACCAAAGTTTGAACAAGAATAACAATAACCAAAAAATGAACTTTGGTACCTCAGAGATGGAGGTTTCCTTGATGTACTTCTGAGGCCTTTCTGCCTTGAGATCCTTTGATGATAACCATTGCCTCTTGCCTCTTTGACATCATCTACATTTCTTTTTGGAGATGGTTTTCTACTTGGAGCAAGATTTTTTCTATTGTAGCCTTGATTTTTCTCCTTGCCTTTGCTGGAACTGGGAGCATCACCATTTCTTTCTGTCTTCTCCTGAAAAATGTTACACTGTTGTGTGTAAAATTTTTCAATGCATATGCTCTGTTGCGTATTGCATATTACATTGCATTTCAAAAAAAAAAAACATTACATTCACTGTTGTGCAATTTTTTTTCTTTACTCACGCGCTGCTGCGTGCTCCCCTTTTTCAACAACAACACATTACATTCGTTGCTGCGAATTCCTTTCGTTTTCACTCAATGGAAAAACTTTCTTCATGCTGCTGCGTGGGTTACAATACATATGCAATGAACAACACTAACCTTCACACTGCTGTGTGAATTTCATATCATATGCTGTGAACAACAAAAACATAACATTACAATCTCTGCACTGTTGTGCATAAAAGTTTCATTCATGAGCTCGCGCTGCTGCGCGCTTCAGTTCACAGTGATGCGCCCTATTTCATTTCATACAAAAAAAAAAACTATAAACTTTGTTTTACTTTTACCCTAAAACGAACAACTCCTATGCATTAAAAATATTAAAGACTTTACCAACATTTATTGACTGAAGTACATTTCCTCAATTACTTCGGTATGGAGATAAATTAATTTCTGGAACGAATGTACAATCTGCGAACTGCAATGTACGTTGCATTAAAACAAAGCATGCTCCCGCTATCATAACCATTGATCTGCCCTCAAAAATCGGACGCCTGTGGTCAATATCGCAAGCCCCTTTCTTGCTGAACTTTATACGCCGATGAAAACCTGTTTTGGAAATCTGTTGTGGACATGTGTCAGATGGTGATTGTCATCGCTGCCCCTCCGTGGAATACCACTGTCCGGTGAATGGCGGTGCAGGGAACTGACGACGGTTTTCAAAAACTGTTTGTGGTCGCTGGCGCTGCAGTTGAAATTACATTTCAACAGTATAATGTCACAGGTATTATTAATATAATATAATTGGCCCGGCTAACGAAATCTGTAGATACTAAAATACTTCCAAAGTTGTTTTGTTGATCCTATGTAAGTGAACACATCACAGATTAGATGCGGGAATTGGCCGAATATAAATATCAAAAACAACTATTTCTATTGCTTGATTGGCAGATTGGCAATAAGGGGTGGAGCCCATTATGTGAGAAGTGCTCCCATTATGTCAGAATTAAGCAAATCTTATTACACAACTCTCTCTTAACAATTATTTGTTTTAAGTTTTATCATATGAGGTCTTCTATTTTGCAACAAATGCTTCATTATGATTTGATTGGAAGAACTTTCTCAATAGCAATGTTTATGTTTATATTTGGTGCATCCCAACAACTATATAGCATTTCAATCATATAGATATCATTAAATTGTTGATGTTTATAGAAAGGATTAAACATCTATTAGAATGCATTAATACCTAATTTTTAGTTTAATAGGACGTCTTTTTGTATCCATGGTTCACCCCAAGTGTTAGATAACTCTATAACAAAATATACAATCAATAATATGGTCCAATCGTAGAGTATCCACTCTCTACTTGATCACACATTATATGGCATCGACCTCTTGTTGATGTATTTTCTTGTCAAGGAAAAGAGTCAATCTCCTAGGGTTTGTTTTCAGTTCCTTCTACGTTTTTATAGAGGTAATACTCATTTTTTAACTTGCTCATATGTTCAAATAACTCAAATATAGAAATATAAACATTCAACACATTCACAGACCAAGTGTTTTACAAGAAAAGTAAAATAATAATATTAGAAATAAACATTCTCTCGAGATTCATTCGACTATATACATCCATTCACAAATCATGAGGAAAACACCTTTGAAGCAAATCAATAAATACAATATATAGAATATGTTTAGATATTCAAAGAGCTCTAAAATGATTTCAAGCATTTTAATATTATATATAGTCATAGGAGAACATTTGAGAGATTTCATTGCTCATTTAAAAGTCTTGAAACCTCGAATAACATGAATGTTTGAAAATAGCTCTTTGCGAGAGTCGAAGAATAACTTACAAACTTTAAGGTTTTTAATGAGGTGAATTCTTATAGAACTTAACAAAATCTTGATACTCACATGTAAAATGCAAATTCACCCATCCCTGGGATTTGACTCATATGGACTAATAAATATGAGAGTAACTAGAAAGATAAAAAGAGAAATTGCAATAAGGGATCAAATTTGCAAATCTATAAGACAACTCATAAAGCTAGATGATCAAGGATTTTTTCTTTATGAAAGGGTTATGTGTCATTTAGTATTTTACAAAATATAAAATCAAAGGTGTGCCCCTGATAAGAAAGGTGTAGTTGTTGGCTTGCAGTTGATCATATGCAAGTAAACAAAGATATACGTCACATACTTGAACTAAGTAATTTTGATCCCTAAATCATTCTATTTGATTTCCAGACTAGGGAAGAATTGTAACAGACCTATATCTATCATGGATAACTTGTCATGGAAAGCGGTTTTGGTGGTGGCAATAATTAAGTTTAAACTACCCGAAATTAGTAGATCCTCTTCATGGAGCACTATGATCAATAAAGACTTAGATTTCTCAAAATATCAACATTTGGATCAAATTTAAATGAAATGAAATGTCAAGATAGTAAATAGGAATATATTTTTGCATATCATTCTCTAGGTGCCTACTTGATGCCACAAAGAGACTTCTTGAGTTAACAAACTAAAGTTGAATTATTTACTTTCCCTTGTGGTTGTTCCATGCAAAATTCCTCTTTGAGATACCCATGGAGAAATGTATTCTTCACATCCATGTGGTGAACTTCCCACCTTCTTGTTATTGCATTGGCAAGAGCTAACTGAGTAGAGTCCATTGTGGTCACTGCAACAGAAGTTTTATTATAATTGATGCCATGAACCTATTGAAATACTTTGGACAACAATGGTGCTTTATATCTACTCATAATTCCTTTTGATACTTTTTTTCCTACAGACCCACTTGCATTTGACAACTTTATAAGTTGAAGGGAGTGGAACCAAGTCCCAAATTTGATTGTTAATGAGGGAGTTGTACTCGTCTATATTTTCTTCCTAGAAAGAATTCCCTACACGTTCTACATAGTTCTAGGGTTCAAATGCTATAACCATGGAAAAATGCATCTGCATAATTGGTTTTTTAGTTGTATGAGGTGCTTCTTCAAATTGAGATATCGTGGTAGGATCACCCAATACATCACTCATGAGATGTCACTTATATGTCAAAAGTGGTGGAAAATACGAATCTTGACATGCATTCTAGTGTTATTCTAAATCAACTTCAAAACTCAGAATTGAAATTATATGACATGAATGATAGGATGTGCCATCTCTTAGGTCTTCTATAGGAGAAAGCATAAAAAAATCTACATGTTGTTCCTTATGTTATCTCAAAATCAAGTCTTGGAAGGCTGTAACCAGGAAGACTTCAAGTAACTGTTTCAAACCAATCTTTTGACTAAGGCTTAGCCTCCTTAGCTTGAGAGGGCTCTCTCAAAGGGTTATTGATTTTGACTAATAATAAGATGGCTAACTCTTGTGGAATGACATTAACAAATATGAAGGCTGGATAAACATTACATAAGTTTCCATTGGGCCTATGGAGTTAATCATACTTCAGTAAACAATGATACTGTCTTTACATAGAATTCAGGGCACTTAGCATTTAGATGTTCAGAACATAACTCATATAAAACCACAGTTCATAAATGCATACAGGAAATCAGAGCACAATTAGTGAATTCTGAGTGATTACACATCTATGCAACTGTAAAAAAACATTAAGAAAAGAACAAATCACACATTCTGAACATGGAAATCCTTCATGAATCCTGAGAAGAAAAGCAGGAAAATTATATTACTGAAAATGGGTCTTTACATAAGCCAAAACAATCCTCTGTTATAAATTTTCCAACCCTCATTACATTGTTGTTTCAACTATATATAGAATCCTTATTCTAACTAATTCGAGCTTCCTCCTCCAGCATGAGGGGAATTTGATAAATCGATAACTATCTCTAATGACACATATCAGCTATTTAACTAACTATTAAATACAATAAAGTGCTGACTGGAATTTTAAAGGGTTCTAAATTAACTATGACTCTAACTCCATTTTCCATGCAATAGTGGCTTCTCCTTATTCTTTGACACCTGGTCCTCTTTCGATTTGGATGAGCTGGATATTTAATACTCCATATTGACCTTGAACACTGAATCTTTAACTGCCCAGTAGTATTAGGAGATGTCCCTTGCTTCTCGGTTCCTGTTTTCCTCAAATTGCTCGGATGTATAACAACATGTCTTCTATCCTTTAATAACCCAAGATATGGAACACTGCCACGTTTTTGATGTGCTATAAGCTATATTGATGGACAGGTGTCTCTCTTTCAAAATTCCCGTTCATAATACAAAACTGTCGGTCTGCGTTAAAATCATCACCTACAGCAGTTTCGTAGCGCGCTACGAAACTGCTGAATTATTTGAAACAACTTGCTTTTGACCCGAGATTTTTATCACCCAAACATTTGATTGCCAAAAACTCCCTTTGATTTTTCATATGTGTAACAGGGATTTACATGTCTTCAAAACAATAATACTAAGCAAATTTGACAAAAATTTGGAACAAAACCTTTCTTGAAAAGAAAATTCATTTAGTAGGTAACTGGCCTAACTGTGCCTTCAGGTCTCTAGCAGCTTTCTTCAGTTGGTTAATCTCATCTTCAGCTGCTTCTATTTGGCTCTTCATGGCCGCTATATAATCTCCTTAAGATGTGATGACTGTTCTGTTTGTATCTTTTTGCCTAACTTTCTCAGTTTCCTCTGTTCTTGGCAGTGCTTCCTTTACTTGCTTCCTTGTAATAGGTCTTCTGGGTTTAAAAATAAATTCTTCACCTGGCTCATCGAACTTAAGCCTTTTTGAGGCTTTAGACTTCTTGTTACCTTCTTGCAGTGACTGTGTCAAATCAATTTGAACTGGTTCAGACTGCTCGAATTCAATGGCCTGTAATAAATCATTCAAGCTTGCCTTAGACACTGGGCTTTCTTCAACAGCTATAGCTTTACCTTTTTCCTTATTTATTTGGCTTCTTGTCCTTACCCTTGAAACTGCTTCAGATCTGCTTGTTTCGGGTACA
>APFE030871216.1:41455-60854 GCA_000404065.3 Pinus taeda | reverse complement strand
GGGGCTTTACAACAGAAATTTAAACTTGGGTTAAAATATTCCACCTTTTTAAATGTACACCTGTCTTGATCTGAATGACTATTGTAGCTCCATCTGATGTCTTGCGTACCCTTTAGGTGTCTCTCTTTCAAAATTCCCGTTCATAATACAAAACTACCTGTCTGCGTTAAAATCATCACCTACAGTAGTTTCGTAGCGCGCTACGAAACTGCTGAATTATTAGGAACAACTTGCTTTTGACCTGAAATCTTTATCACCCAAACATTTGATTACCAAAAAATCCCTTTGATTTTTCATATGTATAGCAGGGATTTACATGTCTTCAAAACAATAAGACTAGGCAAATTTGACAAAAAATTGGAACAAAACCTTTCCTGAAAAGAAAATTCATTTAGCAGTTAACTGGCCTAACTGTGCCTTCAGGTCTTCAATTTTCTTCTTCATAGCTCTATTCCCAGCTCTTAGCTTCATATTTATCCTTCTAATGTATTTGGCCTCTTTGATTGCTGGTACTGTCCATGTGTGAAATTGTGCATGGCCATCCACTACTGAATTTAACTGGTTTCCTAGGGTTTCACTTCCTTTCCACACAGCTTTACGATAATTTGCATGCACGACTGCATACTCTCTAACAAATTTCTTTAGTTTGGAAATCTCATATTTAGCTGCTTCTAATTGGCTCTTTATGGCTGCTATATTATCTCCTTGAGATGTGATGACTATTCTACTTGTATCTTTTTGCCTAACTTTCTCGGTTTCCTCTGTTCTTGGCAGTGCTTCCTTTACTTGCTTCCTTGTAATAGGTCTTCTGGGTTTAAAAATAAATTCTTCACCTGACTCATCGAATTTAAGCCTTTTTGAGGCCTTAGACTTCTTGTTACCTTCTTGCGGTGACTGTGTCAAATCAATATGAACTGGTTCAGACTGCTCTAATTCAATGGCTTGTAATAAATCATTCAAGCTTGCCTTAGACACTGGGCTCTCTTCAACAGCTATAGCTTTACCTTTTTCCTTATTTATTTGGCTTCTTATCCTTACCCTTGAGACTGCTTTAGATCTGCTTGTTTCAGGTACAGTCTTCTTACCCTGAGTTTTTTCCTTTGTTGATTTCTGAGGATGTTCTTGAATGATTAGTGGCTTCACTGGTTTTCTTAGCTGTGACTTGGTTTGCTTTTTAGCTCTTACTTCCTTTTGAAGCTCAGCTATGGTGAATTCTCTGGCTGGTTGTGGAGTAAGGCCAGTCTTGCTTTGGAATCCAGCCATGAAAATAAACGAATTCCAGTCTCTGCCTATCTTTTGGAGGCCATCTAAAACTAGCAACTTAATCAAACCATGATGAAATAAAGAGGTTTCACAGTCCTCTTTCCTTAGCTGCACCTTATCACACATCTTACTCAAACTGCGAAACAAATAAAAAGGAATGTCTATGGAGACTTTCCCGGTGAAATGCAAGAGCAATTTAAAATGGTAAGAATAGACCTTATTGTACCTTCCTTCACAGGTCAGATATTTCTGTATGCAGTTGAGAAGAAGAGCATAATGTTCCTTGACATAATTTCTGGGCACTGCTTTTGTTAAGTCTTCATTTACATATGCCTCCTTTAAAAACTCCTTACAAGGATTCATATCAAATTTAAAATTTTAAAACCATTCTTCCCGTCCTCTTGGGATCTCCGTTATAGCAGCTATTACTTCTGGAGAAACCTGTACTTCTAGCATGGCTATCTTTGAATTTAAACTAGTGAAGTTTAGCGCAAATTCCTTAGTTACTTGTGCATGTCCTCCTTGTAGCTTTTTGCAAAAGTTCCAGCACCCGGCATCTTTGAACGCTTTCTTCACGCCTTCATCCCTCAACGTTATGTCCAGGCCTTCAGGTTCAGCCCTCTGACATTTTCCGGATCTGTGCTCTTTTCTCTCCATTTTTCCTTTGAGATATTTACACCCAAATTCTAACAGCTCCGGTTGAGATGGTGATTCAACTCCTTTTTTAATTCAGCCTCGCTTGTAATCAGGCTCGCTTGAAATCAGGCTCGCTTGAAATTCAAATTGAAATGCTTCAATACATAATCAGGCAGACTGGTCACTCATGCAGCACTTACGACCATAATTAGGTCTATGCACGGTAAAATCTCTTGGGAATGATACTTCTGTGCATATCAATAGTCTATTGGTGGAGTAGTGGCAAATGAGCATTCAAACATGATACAAGAGGTACACAAACTGACATGAGTAGACACAAATGATGACTCACCTACGAACTTGACATTTCGGGAAAGATTCGCTGCGAAATGCACGAATCCATGATTTCGCAGCGCTGTTAGTTATAAATTTTAATGATGCGTTGCGAAACTGCCTAATCATGACACGATGCGAAACTGCTAAACCATGATTGCGCTGCGAAATTGGCAAATGAGATTACGCCGCGAAATCACTAAAAGACATGGTGACTCGGATAAGACAAGACATGACTATGGAACAATGATGGGTGGAGGAGAACCAATAGGAATGGAGTATGATTTAAGTTAAGAACCTTTAAAACTCCAAATCCTAAGTGAGAAAAATAAAATGAAATCAACTTTAACACAGACCTTTGTCATCAGACTAGGACAGACAATTATATGCATCAAACTTTTAGTTCTAAGTGATAACACCTTAGATGTGTGTAAGGGACTTTCTTCAAAGTAGACAATGCTCTCAATAAAGATATTTTCTATTAAAATTTGTAGTAATCTATATCCCTTTGCACCATTTAGATATCCAACAAAGATGTACTCGTTTCTTTGAGGCTCCAAGACCTTTCTCTTTTTTGCAGGAATGTGAGCTAATGTGCGAGATCATAAATGCAAAATTTGTGACCTCTTCTCCATGTTTCAAATTGTGTTTTTCTATAAGAGATTGTGAGGAGATCTATTTTGTATGCATGGAGCGTAGATGATTGCTTCAACCCATAATTTGGAAGGAAGGGACCTTACATGCAACATGAAACTAGTCATCTCTTTCAAAAGTATGATCATCCTCTTAGCTACCATGTTCTGCTGCAAAGTGTAAAGAACTGTGTTCTACAACCATATTTTTGCATCATCAAACTGATGTTAGGTATCCTTATTGACATACTCCCCCCATTATCTATACAAAGGATCTTGTCATCTTTCCAGACTGCTTCTCTACATAGGCTGAAAATTTTTAGAAGGTCAAACACTTCATATTTGAGTTTGAGAAAATGCACCCATGTGTATCTCATGCCGTCATTTAAGAATGGAAACACATATATGTCTTTGCTCATGGCAGGATGTAGAAATGTCCATATAACATCAATGTGAAAAAAATCTAAGGGATAGGAAGTGTTCCCAAACTTTTCTCGTGGATGCTTTCCAAGACCACATCCTTCACAAACTCCATCGGAAAATTCTATAGAAGGTGGTCCTTTCACCATCCCCTATTTTCTAAGCTACTATATGTATCTAAAATTAAATGTTCAAATCCTTCATGCCAAATTCTAATTTCATCATTTGCATGCATTAGTGGAAAAGTGGAATTTGATTAAGAAAAAAATTCAAAAAAGGTGTACACACTACATTGATGATTTACCTTACCAATTAAAATTTTGGAGTTATCTTACATGCCATATATACTCATTAAATATAAAATGAATTCAATTCTCCTTTTGGTCCTTGTATGTGTCATTTAATACATGGAGAGAAGAATTATTGGAAGCTTAAGAATATGCAATACATGCTCAAAACTTCCAACTCCAACATCTACTATCTCTTGTCCAGTTGCCTCTATTGGAGAATCATCACCCATGAGAATAGAAGGATCAAAATACGATTTTAAATATAAGAGTTCATATTTTATGTTTGCTACGTAATGTGAAGCTCAAAAATTTATGATCAATGCTTCAGGAGAATAACAATTAGAAATTAATGCATGTGCATTCCCTCTTGTTTCAAGTGCTCTTTCTCCCTACTTATTCTTGGCACTATCTGGAATATTGTCGATAATATTTTCCTATTAAGGAGTATGTTCCATGAGATCAATGGTATTGTGGTGAAGTAAAATTATAAGTGTGGACACAAACAAATTCCTCTAGCCTAATAATGTGTCTAGCCACAACAAATATTCTATGGAAGATTTCCTTAGGTTAGAACCAATCAAGAGGGCCTGCCTCTTGGTATTTTATCCTTCTTGATGATGTCCTCGCTTGCTCGCTCCAGCAATCTCTCGCTTCCTTCTTCAAGCTCCTAAAACAAGTAAACAACAACAACACAGAAACATAATAATAGGCAAATTGCAATTCAACCTACTTAATAAATCAAGAAGCATTAAGACACGAATATGTAATATTACAAAACATGTAGGAAACCAATCGATAGTTGCATATATTAAAATTCAAAGAGAGATTACAACCATTCATCTTGACATCACAGTCTTCCTCTAACAAGACCAGGTTCCCACACACTTCTGCTAGCACTTCATGATGGCTTCAAACAACAATAGTTTAAAGACTCTTCCCTTTAGGCTTCACTTCAAACCAAACACACTTATCCCTCACACAACTAGATGGCTACAACTAGTAATAGCTTGTTTGTCTAAAATAGTATATTCACACTCAGTCAAAACTCTAATTCTGATTTTCACACTCTAGTTTGTGCTTGGGAAGAAGGGAGGTTTATATAGGAAAGATGGACGGAGATGGATCCTCTTCTCATGGGAGAAGGACTTATACCTTGGGGTAGTTCCATCATTATAGGGGAAAGGAGCCCAAAGTGTCATCTTCGACCCCATCTGGCCAAACCATTTAGCAAACTTCTGTTACGGAGCTTCTAGAGATGGAAGCTTCAACTCTAATTTAAAAAATTTTCCATAACAAGACCGACGCGACTGGAACACAGCTCAGTCGCACTGATCGACGCGGGGAATAGTGCTAATCTCTGCACATTAGTGTGGGGGAGACAAAGGTCATTAGCAGCGGTCTTGTAAATTGGGCAAAACAAAAGTTTCAGGGGAAATGGTGCAAAAGGGAAATGATCTACTCATGAAGAGGGACATAATGGGAGTTTCTACATTAAGGAAAAGTATGTGGGGTTTATGTAGAGGTCCTCTAGGATCAAGAAATGGGGAGTATAGGGACAGTGACAAAATGTTGTGTAATAGATGCCCCATAAAGCGTGAAGCCCGAGTTGGAGTGAGGGATTAAATTTTTTATAAACTAGTGCAAGGAACCGGTCTGCTATCGGAAAACCTGCAAGCAAGTACAAATACATATACATAAACTGAGATCTTTGTCAAATGATACATGAATAGTGGCATGGACGCAACCATCCAGAGAATGATCATGTAAACGGATCCAGGCATGGGCGCAACAATCCGTCAAAGAGGATCATAACGAAACCAAGGTATGGTCGCAACCATTTGATAATGAGAAGGATCACATATGATAACTCATGGTCTGGTCGCAACCAACCATCTGAAAGAGACATGCATATCATCATAACCATGTCACAACACTTTGCAACCTGGACTATTTGTGATATGAGTCTAGGGTCTTGCGCTCCAACACGACCCGATCAAAGTACAGATTCTAACATGCGAATAGATGTGTTGACGTCAAAAATGATAGAAAGTTGCTTGGTTACCAGTTAATGATGTAAACTGTTAATAAGTGCGAGAGAAACCACCAATAATGACAATGGCCCTCAAGGTACTATTAGCACAATCCACAGAATGTGAATACAGGAACTGAAGTCGAACACCCGTGAAATCACTCGATTGAAAGCCAATGATGTGAACTTATCATTGAGTGCAAAGAACTTGCCATTAGGGCATGCAAGCTCTAAGGTATTGGAAGGGAGTCTCTCGGTCAACTTCCTGGATAATGAGTTAAATTCGACGGAAAGCGACCATGTTGAAGGAGGGACATAATGAATCCCATATCATCGACGTGAGACAAGAGGACGCAAAATGATTTTGGATGATATAGAGAAACAGAGGTAAGTGTAACTGCAAAAGGACAACTCTTGAACATATCGACAACACAACTAGAACTTTGGCAGCTTTTGGATCCATAGGATCGGTGGTCATGCTGGCATAGCAGAGATCAAATGGAAGGCAAAAGTGAATGGCCCAAACCCAGAAGTTCAATGATACAAAGTAGGATCTCCCAACCTGACACAAAGCAAAGAGTGTCATGTTCAAGAGCAAGCTACCGACACGACTCGATATATTTCCAAATTTTCCCCCACCATTTATGGCGAATACCCCAATTATTTTTTAATCGCAAGCTTGAAGGGGATAGCATATGCTTGCACTGTAAGTTCATCTTTCAGACGAATTCGACCTAGTAAGTTTAACGAGCCCTAGGAAGGAGAATCTCGTGTTCGTCATGGTGACGAATCCGATGTCGTTTAATATTTTAGCGGGTCCGAAAAATGTGTAACTCAGTATCTTTTTCATATTTATAGAGTTTGAAAAAGACACGTAAAATAAAACTACACATGGTCCCTTTTCGTACATTTGTGTCTCTCGAGCCCAAAAAGGTCGAAAACAATACTTGAGAGAACCACTTGACCATTTCAATCAAGAAGTACCTTTTTCGTAAATAATGCCTCCCATCCCAAAAAAGGGGTAAACGTATACTGGGCACATGAGGTTTCGCATCCGTTAACTAGTTTGAAATGACAAGAGCTCGGCCATATTTCGCTTTTAAAGGGTTGGAAAAGAGCTGAAAGCAGACCCTCTGCTTTTCTTCTCTTTAATGAGTCAAAAGGGAAAAAATACTTGGCAATATTTTCATCTTTTACGAGTCAGAAAAGAGTTGACAGGTGACTCGTCCTGGAGGAACGAGTGGTATAAATGGTAGCAATTGGTTCCGGCAATGGAGGAACTGCTCAAAACATGTAACAATTAAGAGGTTGGCTAAAAAAACCACTCATCACTACGGTCCCTCAGGAAAGGAAAAACAACCAAGTGAAAGCATATGATCGGCCAAAGAGATGGTGGCGATGGAATGAAACAACCAAGGCTCATCTAGTAGAAATCAACTGATTAAAATGGCAATCACGAGATGTAAATCAAGCATGGGTTCATTTTTACACAAGCTTGAACCATGGAGAACTCTTTTTGGATTCAGTTTCATGTTTACACAAGCTCGAAATGAAAAACTATGCTTGCTATAATTTTGCATGCCCCCGCATAATGACTCAATCGGGGTACATGCCCCCCAAGCTTCGTTTCAGTCAACTAGGTGGATGGAATGAAGGTTCACTTTCAAGATCTTGGAAAGAATTGACTAGGATTTTACGAGATCTTAATCAAAACTTGATTTGGAAAAGGGAGTTGCTTCATTTTTTAGAGAGGTTGACGCAGTAAAAGAACTATCCTTGAGACCCTTGTTTCATTTTTTTACGAGATTGACACAAGACAAAGAAATATGCTCACATTCCTTGTTTCATTTTTTAACGCGATTGATATAGGAAGAAACTATCCTCGAACTCCTTGCTTCATTTTTTAACGAGCTTGACACAAGACAAGGAACTATGCTCTGGCTCCTGGTTTCATTTTTTAATGAGGTTGACACAAGACCAGGAACTATCCTCACATTCCTTTGTTTCATTTTTTAACGAGGTTGACACAAGCTAAGGGACCATCCTCATATTCCTTTGTTTCATGTTTTAACGAGGTTAACACAAGACCAGGAACTATCCTCACTATCTGATCATGGACCATATGAGAAAATGGCTCCCAAGAGGTCTTCACTAGATGGAAGAACCACGCTTTGGGAGGAATACATGTCATTTGGTACCAAAGATAGATCAGATTCCAATGCCCCCAGTACATAATGTACGATACCATCTGTGTGATCTTCAATGGAGGTGGAGATGGAACGGGTAGCCACATAATTGACATGTGGCGAGGAAGGTATTGCTTGCAAACAAGAGCCGATAGGGGATGATGGTTGCAAAGGAGGTGCCTGGTGACCAAAGAACGATAATTGATCAATGATCACTATTCTCTCTTCGTGTGGAAAGCAAACCACATGGAAAAGTGAAGAAACGAGAGCTCCCATGACATAAACATAGTCGTGTCCAAGGAGGAGATTGAAATCTAATGGACCTTGGACTATCATCACGTCTATATAGATGGTCGTCCCTTCCAAAGTAATAGGGAACTTTGGAAGGATCCCTAAAGGTTGACTGGTTCCTCTGTTGAAAGCCAACAGATTCTGAGTGACAGGCACAAGCTGTGGGGAACCCAAAGCTTGCCAAGTAGTAGAAGACATGATGCTAACAAACACACCTTCATCTAATATAGTTCTAGGTATTGCCATGTTATAGGCTTGTACTGTGATTTGGAAAGGCACATAAGATGGGAGGCAGAATTCAGTCAATGGACCCCAATCAAAAGAGACGACATAACTACTTGGTGGGGATATCATATGATTGCCCCATGCTCTGCAGGAATAGGAGAAGGACTCTCCTGAAAAACCAGGACGAGAGGGCCACTCTTCAATTCATGAGAATCTGAGGAGATGAGAAGAACATGAGCAATATGATTACCACTCTCTTCTGGAACAGAGTGATCAATTGAAGGTGGAGACAAGTCGACACTCTTTTCGACCAATGGTTGGTCGGGAACAGATACAAGAGAGTCATGCTCAGGAAAAGCAGGACATGCAAGAGATGAATCCAAGTCAATCTCTTTACCAATCGGGGGAGGGTTAGAAGAAAGCCTTTGATAACCAACAGGAAGTTTGGGTTGAGGAGATGCAAGGTTTTCCAAAACTTTGGAAACTTTATACATAAGAGGGAAAAGGTGAAGAAGATGCTCTCCTTCACACAACCTATAGGGGAATCTAATATTTCCCTTCTTCTTACCATCATTAGCTGAAGGTGTAGCATCGACATGATCTCTGGAGGTCGATGGGGATGGTCGATCCAGTTTTTGAGACCACATCTCTAAGACTCTGGGAATGCCAGGACAATCTCAAAGGAGATGGTCACCCTTACATAACCTGCAAGGGAATTTTACCTTCTGCAAAGGATCAGAAGGTTTGTCGATGGGGGGTGCATTTGGAGTAATAGTTGCACGGTTGGCCTCTCGCTTATTTGAATTCTTCTTCATCGTCTTCTTCTTCTTCTTCTTAGCCTCCTGGTTAATGGATTTCAAACTTTCACTAGGTGAAGTAGAAGGGGAAGATGAAGAAATAGGGGAAGAAGGTGAGAGGTCAACCTTTGAATCATCATGATGTGATTCAAATGAACGAGACATTTGGACAAGAGTCAAGATGCTCAGGACCACCGAGGTCAAAAAAAACCAGATAGGTAAACCAATGGTTAACCCAGGAAGGGACAACGTTGCCATATAAGGAGCACCTGCATTTCCAAAAGAAGGAAAAGGACTAGGATTCCCATCTGAGGGAAATCCTTGACTGGTAGATTCTGGAAATGTTGCCATTGGAATCGACCCTAAATAATTACTAAGGAATATAACTTTAACCAGGAATATTTCGTGGGCAGTTAATTTTAAGACACTGAAACAAAACTTTTCCTTTTCATAGTTTAAGAGTCGATAAAAGAGCGAAAGGTGACTCTTTCACTTTCGATTTGAAATGAGCCCGAAAGGACAAGTGCTCGAGTGATCTTTTATATTTAGGGAGTCAAAAAGATCAAATGACTACTCAGGGTACTCTAGGCATAAAGGATTACTAGGTAACCGTGAACTGCAGAATACCTCCCAGCAAACCAAGAAGTACGAGTAGGTAATCTCCCTGAATGCTGTGTTCGGCGTATCACGTTTGCAAGGCGGCAGACTCGGCTTCCTACAGATAAAGGATTGCAGACCTAGTGGGGTCTCCCTTTATATACACGCTCGTACGGGGAGCACAAGTCTGTACTAGCGTTGTTTAATGCTGAAGCGAACAACAGCTGTTAGGTTTAAAGATGTTGGAACACGTCTCTAGCCTAGACCTCTAAATGTAAGCATTAAGTTTCAATGTTTCCTTAGCTTAATTCGATAAATTTTAATGGTTGATCTTGAGTTAGGTTTCAATTACAAGGCCCTACCACTGTCATTTGACAAAACTCCTACATGCAGCTATATGAGAAAAGAGATCTTGTTCTTCGATGAAAGTTATCACTAATTGAGAGATAGAAAACAAAAAATTAATGCAACAATCGAAGAATGAAATATTTCACTAATAAATCTCCTAAATTCACTCAATCTTCCTATAACATAAGAAGTTTCATTTCATTTCCAATGCTTATGATGATGCAAATCTAGCTTCTCAATAACGCTACTAATAATATTTTTGCTTAAGTAAACTAGAATGATGTTCTCCTTTTCATAAAATGCAAAATGAATCTTTCACATAAAGCACTTTAAATGAAAGTTTTCACAATTCGGAACAAACAAGCATCAATCAAATCCAAAGCATTATAAATGAAACTAAAAGCAACTTCTTCCTTGGATCGAACAAACCAAAAACATAAATGCTTCAATCGACAAACCGGGAAATGTAATGTATGCTTGGAAAGAGAAAAGAGATACTCGAAATAAGAGAACAAGAGAGACTCTTTTACTTGTTCAATTGAAAACAAAGCATTCTAGTCACTTTTGGGAGGAAGACGAGAGTCTAAGGGTCAAGACACACTGGCACTAGAATGGGAGAAATTCTGATTTTTTCTTACCCCTAAGACCGGAGTGACTTTTGGGCCAAAAGTAGTGCCAATCGACACGATTGACCAGTACTACAACTAGCACTGATGGCTGATCGACACGACTTTTTGGCCAAAAATAGCATCGATCGAGGGATTCAAAGAAAAAATAAAAAATAACTTCACACAGGGCCAGACTTAACACATAAGAGGGTGGGCTAAACTAAGAAAGCACACAAAGCAAGCTAAATGAAGCTTTCTAGTCAGGGAGAAGATGGTCCAAAAGGCTTACGGGGTCAAAATCATGAGAGGAAAACACACTAGCCAAGATGGGGTTGAACCCTAATCTTCACTTACAGGCATCAACGCGACTTCCTAAATGAGAACAAGCGCTAGAGGCTGGTCATCGCGACTGTTCCTCAACAATTCGTGTTGGTCGGTGCAACTATCAGCGGATTAAGCGCGCTGGCTGAGGTAACTAAGGAAAAAAAAATCAAAACAGGGACCAGATCTTCTACTATGAATTTTAGACTTAGGCCAGTAAGCAGGAGAAAAGAAACAGAACCAAAGGGAAAACGTGAAACTAGCAAAGTTCTCATGAAATCATGAAATCCAAAACAAACAAAAAGATGGGATCTCGCCAGCGAAGTTGCCAATTTGTGGTGAAGTAAAATTATAAGTGCAAACATGAATGAACTCCTATAGCCTGATAATGGTTCTAGCCACAACAGATACATTCTATGGAAGATTTCCTTAGGTTAGAACCAATCAAGAGGGCCTACCTCTTGGTCCCTTATCCTGCTTGATGATGTCCTCGCTTGCTCGCTCCAGCAATCTCTCGCTTCCTTCTTCAAGCTCCTAAAATAAGTAAACAACAACAAAATACAAACATAATAATAGACAAATTGCAATTCAACCTACTTAACAAGTCAAGAAGAATTAAGACACAAATATGTAATAATACAAAACATGTAGGAAACCAATCGATAGTTGCATATGTTAAAATTCAAAGAGAGATTCATTCGTCTTGACATCGCAGTCTTCCTCTGACAAGACCAGGTTCCCACACACATCTACTAGTACTTCATGATGGCTTCAAACAACAATAGTTTAAAGACTCTTCCCTTTAGGCTTCACTCCAAACCAAACACCCTTCTCCCTCACACAACTAGATGGATACAACTATTAATAGCTTGCTTGTATAAAATAGTATATTCACACTCAGCCAAAACTCTAACTCTGATTTTCACACTCTAGTTTGTGCTTGGGAAGAAGGGAGGTTTATATAGGAAATATGGATGGGAGATGGATCCTCTTCTCATGGGAGAAGGACTTATCCCTTGGGGTAGTTCCGTCATTATATGGGAAATGAGCCCAAACTGTCATCCTTGACCCCATCCGGCCAAACCATTTACCAGACTTCCGTTATGGAGCTTTAGCTCTAATTTAGAAAACTTTCCATAACAGGACCGACGTGACCGGAACACAGCTCAGTCGCACCGATCGACGTGGGGAATAGTGCTAATCTCTGCACATCGACATGGGGGAGACAAAGGTCATTAGCGCTAGTCTTGTATATTGGGAAAAAAAAAGTTTTAGGGAAAATGGTGCAAAAGGGAAATGATTTGCTCATGAAGAGGGACATAATGGGAGTTTCTCCATGAAGGCAAAGCATGTAGGGTTTACTGTAGAGGTCCTCCAGGATCAAGGAAGGGGGAGTACAAGGACAGTGACAGTGACAAAATGCTGTGTAACAGGTATTATTCATGCATGATGATTATATATGGTAAACATGGTTGCAATAGATACATTTTTATTGCCCCTTCTTTCCTTTCTTTTCCTTTGAGTTGGTAAATTCATCTAGATGTTTGGGATTAAATCCCTTTTTTGGATGTAGTTCCTTTGCTTTTCCTTTTCTTTACATTTTTTATTGGGTTTTTAGTTGGCCTTGCCCCTTTCTTGGATCTAGTTCTTTTTCTTTTCCTTTTCATTTATAGTGTTGATTTGGTTTTGAGTTGGTTTTGCAACAAGTGCATGAGATTTGGAACTTTTCAATGTGCCCATATTTATGAACTTATTTTGTTTGTGTATCTCAACAAAAGTATCAAGTGTATGCATCTTCCAAGTGGCTCCTATTGCAAGCCCGACTGTCTAAAATGTGGAAAAAAATATAACATACTCTAAACCTAATTTTGATAATATGGCAAGAATTAATTGATTTTTTTGCTAGGATTTATATATTTTGCATACTTTCAACTGGAGTAACAAGGATTTGAACCTTGTCAAGAAAAATTGAATGTTCTCAAAACTACTCAAATCTAATGAGATGAGCTCATTTTCAAGGATATGACACCATATCTCATCCTGCTTCCCAAAGAGAGTCTCTAAAGTGGTCCAAAATCCATTTGGAGTGGTGCATGCTTTAACATGAAACAATAGTTCGGAGAAATTGATAAGCATAGGAGACGGATGCTCTCATCCACACAATTGAAATATTTGGATTTTTCAATTGTAGAATTTATTTCAATCTCGGTTGTCATGTCTATCCAATACAAGCATCTACTTCTAAGTTGAACTAAAATATTTGGCTTCCATTCCAAATAGTTATACAACACGAGAATTACAAAAGGTAGAAACCCCATTCTTTATTATAAATCCAATCTATAGTACCTGCAAAGATTATTTATGTTCCTTTTTCCTAACTCCCATGGGCTTTGATAACATGTGAAATTGTAGCTAAACTTGCCAAAATAAATATAGCTAGAAAACAATGAACAAAAATTGGAAGTAGGAAATAAAAAATTAGAGAAAGAACAATGAATTCTATTGGGGTTAGAAATTGAAGAACTTTTTGTTGCCAAAATACCCTTTTTTACCCCCTCCAAACCCTATTTTTCATTCCCATAGTCCTCTTTTGCATACAACAAGGGATTATTATGCTAAAACAACATAACTAAAGGGTTATGAGGTAAATTTCTAGTTTATGCCATAAATCTATCGTTTAGATGCATTGTTAAGGATTAATTATTATTCTACAGTTATTGGTGAAGGATTTGCAAGTCTTGCAACCCTTGAAGGGTCGTGCAACCAAATTCTAAGTGGGCTTATGTATACAGGTCCAAAGGAAACGTTGCACGTGGGTCCCTTGGAGAACAACATGATCAACACATTATCACTCATCAAATTAGATCAGTGGCCAAACTTCATGTGCCGAATCAGTTTCCTCATTTGGCAGTTCATTCTACATCAAAGTTGAAACTTAAGGATTTCTTGCTCAACTCTTCAACCAAATCGCACCAACTCACTCTTTTTTTAGGCAACTTTGTTATTGCTTCGATCCAAGATTGGGAGACCATTCATATCTCTCATGCTTCTGTTTAGAATATGATTCGAGCATGGCTCATTTTAGGACTATTATGAACTTTATATTTTATAAAAGCCTAACATTATCTCATTAGGTTAGTTTTGAGAACTTCTTGCACTCTTTATGGAAATTGGAGTAGAAGTTTCATTATAACCAATGCCATGAACCTACTGAAATACTTTGGCCGCCAATTGTTCTTTATATCTGCTCACAAGTCCATTTGATTCTTTATTTGTCTTATAGACCCAATTGCATTCGAAAGGTTTATGAGTTGAAAGAATTGGAACCAAGTCCCAAATTGAGTCCTTAATGAGGGAATTGTTTTCCTCATCTATAGTTTCTTCCTAGAAAGGATTCCCTACAATTTTTACATAATTATAAGGTTCAAATGATAGAACCATGCAAAAATTCATTTCCACAATTGGCTTTGTAGTTGTGGGCTCATGAAGTGCTTCTTTAAATTGATATATCATGGCAAGATCACCCAAGAGATCACTCATGAGACGACACTTGCATGTCAAAAGTGGTGGAAAATATGAATCTTCACATGCTTGCTCATGATATTCTAAATTAGCTTCATAACTCAAATATAAAATATGATCTGAATGATAGGATGCATCATCTCTTAGATATGCTACATGAGAAAGCATAAAAAATTCTACATGTTGTTCCTCAGATGCTTGCAAGGGACTTTCTTCAAAGTAGACATTCCTCTCAATGAAGAGATTTTCTATTGAAATATCTAGTAATCTATATCCCTTTACACCATCTGGATATCCAACAAATATGTACTCTTTTCTTTGAGACTCCAAAACATTCCTCTTTTTTGCAAGAATGTGAGTTAATGCACGAGACCATAAATGAAAAATTTGTCACTTTTGCTCCATGTTTCAAAACCCATTTTTCCTATAACATATTGTGAGGAGATATATTTTGTATGTATGAAGCATAGATGATTACGTCAGCCCACAATTTGGAAGGAAGGGACCTTGCATGCAACATGAAACTAGTTATCTCTTTCAAGGATATGTTCTTCATCTTAGCTACCATGTTCGGCTGCAAAGTGTAAAGAATTGTGTTCTACAACTATATTTCTACTTCATCAAAGTGATGTGTATATCCTTATTGAAATACTGCCCCCATTATCAATACAAAGGATATTGATCATCTTTCGAAACTACTTCTCTACATGTGCTTTGAAAATTTTAGAAGGTCCAACACTTTAAATTTGAGTTTGAGAAAATACACCCATGTGTATCGCATGTCATCATCTAAGAATGTCAGCACATATTTGTCTTTACTCATGGAAGGATGTAGAAATGTCTGCATAAGAGCACTGCAAACAAGCTCCAAGGGATAGGAGGATTTCCATGCATGCCCCTTCCCAAACTTTTCTTGTGGATGCTTTCCAAGAGCACATCCTTCACAAACTCTATCAAAACATTCTATATCGGGTGGTCCTTTCACCATCTGCTATTTTTTAAGCTAGTATATGAATCTGAAATTAAATTTTCAAATGTTTCATGTCAAATTCTATTTTCATCATTTTCATGCATCAATGGTAAAGTGGAATTTGGTTGAGGAAACAAATTTAAAAAAGGTGTACACAAGGCATTGATGATTTACCTTACCAATTACAATTTTAGAGTTATCTTTCATGTCATATATTCTCATTAAATATACAATGAATTCAACTTTTCTTTTGGTGTTTTTATGTATCATTTAAAACATACAGAGAGGATTTACTCGAAGCTTCAAAATATTCAAAAAATTCTCGAAAATAACCTAATGATACAACATTGAGCTCTCTTAAGAGTAGTATCATTGGATTTCCCTCCATAGCAACAAAAATCCTTCTTACAAATGTTTCCAAATCAAACCAAAAGTATATCATCCCATGCACAAGTTTCCTTGGTCATTCAAAGCCTATTTTCTTGATATATTTTGCTTTCTTCGTAGACCCTATGGAAAAACTAAGCAATGCCACCTAATCATGTCCACTAGGTTTTGCAATGTTTTAAATGATTGAATGTTGTGTGTCGTGAAATAAATATGATGGGATGTAAACTAAACAAGATATTACAATCAATCTCCTTGGCCAATGTTGTTTTATTTTATATCGTTTCTAGTTATTCTATTTATAATAGGACAATGCAAGTGGTATGAGGAAGTGATTAGTCAGCTTCTCCATAACTCCCCTATATATGCACTCTAAAAGCACTTTGCAGTAAATGTGGACAACATATTTCTTCGGCAGCCAAGTCCAATTCATGCCAAGAAAATAATTCTGAACACATACCAAATCTATCAAGTGTGAAAATTCATAAACAGGAATCCCTACTGCAGCAACTGATCATATTTCTCCTACTTGTTAGATTTACAGGAACAAGTTATTTGCAGTTTCCTACGGAAAATATTGAAATACATGCAATGCAACGTTCACTTAATAAATTTATATACGAAAACAAGAGACTGAGAAAGAAAGAAAATACAACATAATAACACCATTAATTTTTGACAAATGTCCCTGGAAAAACCCAATGCAAGAAAACCGATGCAGCAGATCTGAGGGTTTATTATTATTAAGCAGTAGAAAATTATGAATACATCTCTGAATGCCTCAAGGGTTATTTAGTTACAGAGAGAGAAATACTAGCAGAAAGATTTCTGAGATTACCTCACACAATCAGTAAGAAAAAATATCAGTTGATCCGGTCACTAGATGAGGTCCCTCTAGCAGGCCCTGTGCTGCCTCTACACAGTCCTCACGCAATCCCTGTGTCAGCCCTTCTAGACACCGCGTCATCTATCCAGTTGATTGATTTGTTGCCTAGAGTCATTGCTCTCAGCCTCCTGGTCTCACACCCAACTCTCAGCTTCTGAAACTGACTCTGCTGCAAAATTTCAGACTCTCTCTCACCCTTTGTGCTGCCTTTGTGTGGCCCTGTGTTAGCCTCTGGATGAGAGCTTTTGGATCAATTTTTTCCTCTCTCTTCTGATGATTCTCCAGCTGAGAAAATATTTCTGTCTCCAATTGCTATCTTTACCCCTCAATGTTGGACACCTAATCCTTAATGGGTTAGTGTGGAAGCCAAATGGACAAAAGGAGTCCAAGAGACCTTGGGATGTGAAACCCAATGGTCACCACATGTACTATAAATGTATATCTCCTGTTAATAAAAAACATACTCTCATGATTTATCATTCATATTGTTCTTGCTCCCATGTGTGCTTAACATGGTATCAGAGCGGGCGATTGCTGGTCCTGCTCCAATTTGAGCCACTTGTTTTGTGGTCTCTATATATATGTGAGTTTTGCGTTACCTGACCTCTGACACTTCCTTATTCCCCTCAGACCTGAAATAACCTACCTCTTCCAGCGCTGCACATCTGTCCATATCATATTAACGCTGTCCCATAACAGTTGAATGCGTCTGAATATTAATGTTGTGCGTTGAACTGGCCTGACATGCTGATAATTGAACGCTGGTATGAGTGTTGTTTGAACGCTGCTGTATATTAAATCATAGGATTGTCTTTTCCAGTTTTAGTGCTGAGGCTGACACGCCACCATCGATGAAGGTCCAGCTCCTGGTATGCATTGTTGAATGGTATGCGTAACGCTGTCTAGTGGTATCAACAATTTTATTGAATGCTTTGGTATATGCGTTGAACCTGAATGGTATATGCTTGTGCGTTTGAATGGTATATGCGTTGAACCTGAATGGTATACATTGAATGGTATTTGAAACTGACTTTGGTATATGCCTGTGCGTATATATGGTATTGAACTACAGTTTTATTGAATGGTATACACCGCTTTTGTATGTTTAATGAATTTGCGTTGAATGCCAAATAGTGTATGCCCGCACTTAGCAGTACAAGCCCGAGACACCCATGTTCGTACTCCTTACTGCTTACAAAGACAGCACCTTTGAATTCATAGTCAAGACTCCCTCCCTCACATGGTATTTGAAGAAGGCCGCAGGAATTGAGTCAGGCAGCGGTAAACCCGGTCACTAGGTTGTAGCCACACTAAGCCTCTAACACATCTATGAAATTGCAAAGGTTAAGGAATCCGATCCTTATTGTCAATATATGTCGCTGGAATCAATCTGCAAGTCGATAATTAGTACAGCCAGAACCATGGGGATTGAGGTTAAGAAACAGTTAGATTAATCGGTTCCTCAATTCGTTACTTCAAGCTTAGTCGTGGGGTTACAATACCATTTTTGGGTTTTTCATGCGGGATATATTCTTATGTCCCTGACAGAGCTCAAAAACTGATACTCAGAGGGCATTTGGCTTGGGGCATCATAAGCTTCCTGCAAACCCTTTCGGTTACAGACATGAATCGACAGCACTGGCCCTAACTTTTCAGAGAAAATCTTCTTTACCTGGGATTATTGGGCACTCAACCGAATTGTGACCGTCGTGCCCAGCCTCCTTTGGTAGAATTATGTTAGTGCATGACTCGTTTTTCTGGTTTCTTTTACCAGTTTATGGCTTTGTCAAAACTTGGGGTATTTGATTGTAGGTTTCTTGGAAAATTTTCCACAGAATTCATCTTTCTGTTCATCTTCCAGAAAGATCGGCATTTAAAATCCTCAACTTGGGGCATTGTTTCTAATTTAGCAATTTTTCCAATAATTTCAAGGGCCTGGCTTTGGACAAAAAGTACATATTTCATGAAGCTGAGAATATAAAGCCAGCTGATTTTTGTCAAAAACATACACTGGAAGGAGCTACTCGAAACAATTTAAATTTATTATACTCCTAGAACCATAAATTTATTGCACCTTTGGACCCTCTTCTTTATGTTTTATTTATATCCAAAGAAAAGTAGTTTATATCCGAAGAAAAAGTAGTCATAAGGGCTTCATTTCACAAATTAATTGTTGCAGCAGTCTCAAAGGTCGTCCCCGAGTGTTAACGACAGAGACATCTTTTAATTACAAAAGTTCATAATAAGAGTATTTGTGGGCAGAAGAGTTATTTGTAAAATAGTGAAATTTCCATGTAATGGAACAAACAGATGTGCATTGAATTGAAGCTTCATGTGGAAGGCATTGCTCAAGAGCCCCAAGCATAAACAGATCAGTGAAAAGCAAAACAACTTCTCCAAGACTTTTAAAGATGAAAGTAAGGGTCAACATATGCAGTTTTGAAGGAAAATGGCCAGAATCAGTGAAGTATTAGAGTTCATGAAAACTCTTACACAATCTACTATTGATGGCGCATTACAAATCAACATAGGATCTCTCTCAGAAATTCAGACATGTCTACAAAATGCACAGGAAAAGATTGATTTTTTGCAGCTTGAATCACAGCTACAACAAGAAGAGCTACATCAAAATAGACATCATTCTGAACCTGTTTTTGT
>APFE030871216.1:11557-33392 GCA_000404065.3 Pinus taeda | reverse complement strand
TGTTGTATTTTCATGTCTATTATGGTACAAATGGTTTGTTTTATCTTTTACATGTTTCGTAAATGTCTGTCCAACACGTAATTAGCTAATGCATCTGCCAATGTATCCATGTGTCTAGGAATATGATAATATGTAATATAATCAAAATTTCTTTCCAATAGATGGATACGGACATACATTCGTAATATTTAAGGGTTCCTAACGAAATATTGCCCGTTGAGTTGAAGAATGACAAGCTGTGAATCCAGGTTGACAACCAATTCTCTGATGCTCAAAGCGATGGCTACCACACTGTATTCAACAATGTTGTTGATTGTATGACCCAAGAAGATACCTTGAAGGTCAATCAACTCACCGTTAGGGTCATAGATAGCCCATGCCGCAGATGATAGGTTCCAGGTACTACGGAAAGCACCATCAGCGAAACCAACATGACGAGTTGCAGACATCTGCAAAGCAAGAAAATCATAGTAAACATGAATGTTGTTTGAAGACTATCACACAAAACCACGCTCTACAAAAATGAATCACACACTAATGTACGTAAATATCCATGCAAGATGGCCTAGGCATAGTACTTTTTGAGGTAAAGCCCGTTTCGGGGCTTATCGAGAGGATTTCCTTCATAATCAATAAGCTCATAAGCTCCTTTATGCAAAACACGTTTTACAATATAGGGCCCATGCCACATAGGTTCGAACTTGCCTGCCCCAACTTATCGTTATCTTGGTCGTATAGCAGGACCAAATCACCCTCAGAGAAAGCGCGAGGGGAGATCGACTGATCAAAATGGGATTTGACCTGTTTCTTTTGTGCTTCGATGAACAAGGAAAAGAGACAACGAGTCTCGTCTAGTCATTCTAAATATAAGAGGTGTTCCTCTTAAGGTGATGTTTTGGGGAGGAGTTCAACAGCTATCTTGAGTGAATGAATCTTGCATTCGATTGGAAATGTTGCTTCCAGACCATAGACCAACTGGGAAGGTGTGAAACCAGTGACGTCTTTGGTTGAAGTTCGATATGCCCACAGAGCTGAAAAGAGCATGAGATGCCAATTTGACTTGTGCATCCCAATAGTATGCTGAAGCATGGTGACCAAAACCTTGTTCAAGGCTTCAACTTGGTCGTTGGCCTGACCATAATATAGGGTAGAGCCAACGTGGGGCAAGCCCAATGCAGATGTAAGTTCTGCCATCATGTAATCTCTGAAATGGGAGCCATGGTCTGTGACAATTGCTTGGGGTACGCCGAACATCGAAATAACATGGTTAAAAGGGAATTGAGTCACTGTCTTACCATTTGTAGAATATTTAGGCACCGCTTCAGCCCATTTGGTGAAATAATCCACAACGACGATAATATAGCCATGCTTCCCGGTCGAACGAGGGTTACATGTCATATAATTGATGCCCCATTTGGCAAAGGGACCAACGGTAATAACGGGGTGTAGGTGAGCGGGTGGGGTGCACATCTTGCGTTGGTAAATTTGGCATTCATGACACTTACAGACAGCAAAAATGTAGTATTTGAAGGTAGATGGCCAGAAATAACCAGCGTGAAGGATTTTCTGAGCTATAGCGTAGCCGGACATATGACCACCACATGCCCCGGAGTGGCAATCACTGAGAGCCCTTTCAACTTCCTCAATCGTGAGGCATCAACAAAGAACAAAATCGACACCAACACGGTATAAAGTATCGCCAATAATACGACAGGGTTGGTAATGATGCTGAATCCTTCAACGATCATCCTTGGTCAACACGGACCGAAATGTGGAGGTTTGGAGATACACTATGATATCACCGTACCATGGATCAAGGGTGCTAATCAGGAAAAGGGTTTCATCTGGAAGTTGTTCATCTGCACCAGTAGGGAGAGCTTTGGAGGGAAGGGAACAAATCAATTCAGCGAAAACAAGTGACTTCTTAGATTTGGCCATGGTGAAGACCAAATCAGCTTCTTAGAGGATAACGATCCATTTAGAATACTTGCCCCCAGCAACTAACGAGTCAGGATATAGGTCATAGGGTTGCATTTAAAAATCACTGTAGTCATATGTAAAAGGATATAGTGTCGAAAGCGTTGAACAGAATGTACGACAACCAAAGCCAACTTCTCGACATGTGCATAATGCGTTTCAGTGTTGAGGAGATTCCGACTAAGGTAGTAGATCACATGTTTGCTGCCTTCGTCATCGTCTTGGACCAAAACCATAGCAATGGTGCTAGGGTTTGTGCCTAGGTAAAGGAAATAATCTCGATAATAGTCTGGTGGATGCAATAGAGGAGAATTTACGAGGACGAACTTAAGATCATTGAAAGATTTTTGGGCCACCTCATCCCATGCAAAGGGAATTCCTTGTTTGAGCAACCGGGTAAATCCTGTGGCTAGCCCAGCATAGTTGGGTATAAAACGACGGAGAAAGTTGGCCTTTCCTTGCAGGCTCTGGAGTTGGTGCAGTGAAGATGGAGGGGGTAAATTTACAATGGCCTCGACTTGTAGTGGATTTAGGTGAATACCGTCCTTGGAAGCAATGAAGCCGAGGAGTCGTCCTAATTCCACGCACAAAACACATTTGTATAGATTTAACCGAAAGTTATAGTGTCTACAGTGTAGAAAAATATTCCGAAGATGGTTTGGGTGATCTTGGCGCATACATGAATGGGCAAGAAGGTCATCCAAGTAAGGCTAGACAATGTTGCAAATATCATGAAACACTTAGGACATTTCCCGTTGAAACGTGGCTCCAACATTTTTGAGGGCGAAAGGGAGCTTCTTGTACGCGAACGTACCCCATGGGTAGATAAAGGTTGTCTTTTCTTGGTCGGTCAATGCGATATTAATTTGGTTATAACCAGAAAAATCATCCATAAAGGAAAATATCTCGCTTCTGACACATTCATCAATGATTTGATCAATGAAGGGAGTAGGATAGTTGTATTTAGGACATGCATGATTAAGATCTCGATAATCCACGCAAACGTGGATCACGCCTTGTTTTTTAGTCACTGGGACAATATTGGACACACAGTCTGTAAGGGGGATGGGATAAATGAACCAAGCTTTGAGAAGCTTTTCAACTTCACCCTTAATAACAGTGGCCTTCCTAGGGTGTACTGGGCGAAGCCTTTGGCAAATGGGCTTCGCGCGTGGATACGTCGGTATTTCATGCACCATCATGCTAGGATCGATGCCAGGAATTTCTTCGTAAGACCATGCAAACACATCACGAAATTCTTGAAATAGACGAGTATATGTCTTGATCTCATTTGGAGAACAAGATACCCCAATATGAACGTGTTCAACAACACTGGGTTTGATATAAATGTCAATCGCCATCATTTGGGAAATATTGCCCAAATTTCCTTCTGACCATACTTCATGAGTAATGGTCAGTGGTAGAAATGGAGAAGAGGACTCTTCGAAAGCAGTAGACATGGCCGTCGGGCGAGGCAGGAACGAGGAGCAATGATGAGTATCGATGGTGGTTCGTCGAGAGACATGATTTCCATGATACCTTCATCGACGAGGAAGGTCTCGGCTAAGGGATCAGATGATTCTAAAGTGCCAAGCCAGGGGGATTGAGAGTACATATCGAGAGAGGTGTTCGACCTATGAGAATTAGAGGATGCAGAGTTCGACCCCGAAACAATTTCCACGTAAATGACTTTGGCGGGATTAAGCGGCATAACCTCGCCCTAAGTATCAACAAGATCTGGTGCAGGTATGACCCAGGGATCAGATTTGACTGAGATCATGTTGACAGAGGCAACATGAGGAGGTGGGAGTGGAAAAATTTCCATTAAGGAAAAATATTTGAAGAGACCCAGCCCCACACTCTCATAGTGAGCACCAAAGTGCTTGATGTATGGAACACTGCCATCCGAGGAGGAAGAGGCAAAGAAAGACAGCTGATCAATGGTGACAATCTTCCCTTGATGGCGAAAACATATCACATGAAACAAAGAGGAGGCCACGACATGCATGGCATGAGTCCAACTTTGGCTGAGTAGAAGATTATAGTTGAGATTGGCATCAACAATCTCTACTTTGACTTGCATTTTCTTGCCTTCTAGGGTGATGGCAAGGTTAGGTAAGACACCAAAGGGTCGTGAACCGCGCCCATCGAAAGCTTCCAAAGTGCTCAGAGACTGGTTCAGTGCAGGGGAACCAATAGCCTTCCAACATGCGGTTGACATGATGCAGGTGGAAGCACCTTCATCGATGACAGTGTGGTGGATGGTCTTCTCATTAATGATTACCTGAATAAGAAAGGCAATCTGATGAGGGAGCCGTGGAACATGGTTCTCCAGATCGAAACATATCAAATTACAATCGGTGAGATTGATGCCCCCGATAGCTGACAACAAAGATTTCTACTGCGATGGGCAGATTTGGAGTACCTCGAGAGTCGACATGGCTGAGGGAACTTGAGCCAAATCCTCAACAATATTGTAGTGCTGAGCAGCTCGGGCATTGGGATTGTACGAGGATTTCTGCAGCACACCTTGAGAGGGTGGCCATGTAGCGGAATCAAGGTTAGGGCGCTCGATTTGCAGAAGGCCAGAACTCGGGGTAGAAGAAGAAGGTGCAACTTCTTTTTCTTCCCCAGCTACCGATGCTGGAGTTTGATAATATTTTGATCGGGTAGCCACATTAATGGGCGTGCTCATCATGAACACTTGAGATCTAGAGGAAGCAGATCAGGGTTGGTCTACCATTTGGGTCTATTAAGACGGAAATGGCTCCTTAAGGACAGCACGGGTCCCTTTGAGCAGGCGACTAACTTCGGATCGTTGAGGACAATCCTTAGTGTAGTGATCCTCCTCGCAAATGAGGCAAGGATACTTGGGCTTCCATAGCAAAGATTCACCGACAAACGATTTGGGAGGACCCTATTTCGGGACATCGGCTTTAGCTTTGCCTTTGCCTTTCTTTTTTCCTTTTGAGGATTTGTTCACTGTAATAGACTAGACAGTGTGGAACTTTGAGGTTTTACCAGGGCCTGGTGGATTTTGAGATGAACTATTAGGAGCAGCATTCAAGACTGTCTTATGTTTTGAAGAAGTTTTACTAGGGGTCTGGGATGTTGAACCAATAACTCCATCAACAGAAGGAACAACTGGTGACTTTGATGTTGCAAGATCGGATGATGGCCACGGAGCATTGGGTAACAACTCGTATAAAGTGCCAGAATGAGAGTAAACCAGATCCAAGTACTGGGCACAGGTGATGGCTTGTTCTTTAGTGAGACATCCACCCATAGCTATATCGTGAGAAATTGGGGCTACGAATGATTTGGTAAACTATTCAGTGAGCAACTGATCAGTTATCTCGAATTTTATCAGTCGACATCTACGTCTCCATTCATGGATATGATCAAAGATGTGCATCGCAGTGTCTTTCTTAAGTGATGTCAGAAAATAGGTGCCAGTTTCATAGTGAACCGGCAACTGAAAATGTGTGAGGAAAGCCATGGCTAATGAATTGCCATGGAAAGTACTTCGAGGTAGCTCAATGTACCATTTTGCTGCGGCACCCGTGAGGGTTCGTTAGAAAAGACGAAGACAAATGGAATCATCCACGAACAAGTTCGACGAGCACCAGAGGTGATATGTCATCACAGGGGCCTGAGGATCTTCTTTAGCTTTTCCATCGAACTTTGGCAATCACTTGGTATCGTGGATAGCACCGGAGGCCAGTACGACAAATGAATCAAATCATTCGTAACGCGCGATACATCTGGCAACTCAAGTGTAGCCAAGAAAGGTAATTAAGTGTTAAAATGCATGGGAGGCCAATAAGCGGGCCTGTAGGGAGGAGCCCATCCCTACGGGTAAGGATTTTGGCCTCAAAATGGGGTATTTTAGCCATATGGCATCTGAGGCTAACCCCCATTGTGGATTACCTTGACCATAGGGAGGATTTTGACCTTGAATACCTTGAAACTGTCCAAGCATAGGTTTTTGATAGGAAACGTATGGGTTAAAAGGTTGTTGAGCATGTTGACCTTAGACATATAGATATGGGACCTGTTGTCCTGGAACATAGGGTTGATGAGCCTGTTGTCCCTGAATAAGAGGTTTCTGGATCTGCAGTCTTTGGGCATAAGGTTGATACACTTATTGCCCTTGGATGTAGGGGTTTTGTACCTGGTGCCCTTAGCCGGCAGGATTCTGAACCTGTTGACCTAGGACAAGAGGATTGTGGACCTAATACTGCAGGACTTGACCTTGACCCTATCCCTGCAAGGGTTGACCTTGTTGATATGTATACAAGGTTTGCTGCTACCCTGGTTGGTTTTGTTGTTGCAAGGGTTGACCTTGCGGTTGTAAAAACTTTCCCTAGGGTTGTAGAGGTTGGCCCTGCGAGGGTATGGGTTGAGAGGTATGCGGAGCATATTGCATCTACTGTTGCACGGCCTGCTGCAACTGTTGTAAGGATTGACCTTGCTGTTGTTACAGGTGACCTTGCTGTGGGATAATTTTCCCTTGTTGTTGCGCAGAGAGCCCTTGCTACAACAAAGGTTGCCCTTGCGGTAACAAAGGCTGCCTGGTTCTTGTAAAGGTTGTCCTTCCTGTTGCAAGGGTACTTTAACAGTGCCCAGGAAATTACCGAACTGAATCTGGTCGTAGCCAGGCTGGATGAACTGCCCAAATTCGACGGAGTAAGGTTGATTAACCAATTCTTGAGAACCATATGGAATGTAAGGATTTTGGTATTGGACCTGAGCCCCATAAGGCTGTTGATATTGAACATTGTTCGATCCAGACAGACCAGTGGGATTCTGAACCTGTTGGTACTGGACATTGCTTGATCCAGTAGAGTCAGAAGGGTTATAAATAATACTAGAAGAGGGTTGGTTTATACCAAGCATGTGAGCTTATGAGCCGCTCACATAGTGGCACCTGACACCATGGAGACATTCAGGTTCTGCCCCCCAAGCGATGGCACAATCTGGCCACTGCATAATGGGACAGATCAACTGACAGAGACAATCTTTGAAACTACCAGTTTTGACTGACATGTAACTGGGATCAATGATACAAGAGTATTCGGAACAGTGGGTTGCACTGGGACTGAAGTAAAAACCGATTGGGAAGTCATGTTCGTGACAAATGGACCTAACGTAGGCCTAATTCCTGACGCCCAAACAAGATTATGGTAGACTAATGAGGCACTAGGTGTGCCTGAAACTAAGTGCCCCAAAGACACATAGTTGGGTGGCAAACTGGTAGGAATACTTTTCGAATAAGGGAAACCCTCGGGAGGAAACTACAATTGCAATTCTTCCCCCTCAACAGTGTGTGGAGTAGAAACTTTGGACTCATCTAGAGATGTGACTGGAGCATCTCCTTCAGGTTCCATGTTTGAAAACAAACGACAATGAATGGTCGAATGTGTACTGGGGGATAGTTCCAAAGGAACACCCGGTTGGTCGTACAAATTGTAAGGACGTTGTGGTGATATCTCAACAACATAAAATAGAGGGTTCAGAGGATAGATAACTAGTCCAAGTTAACTGTCAGTGGTCGGCGAGTTCTCTGGAGTTCGAACGGGAACGTTCGAAGATTTTGGGCCAAGATCAGTAGATGACCCTAAATCGAAAGTAGGCGGAGGATGAGATGACAATGGTTGAACACTAAAAACAATTGCGAGTTCAACATTTTGGTCCTCAAGTGACTCTGATAACTCAAGAAATGGCTCCTCAGACAATCTTTTAGATGGAGGAGAGGAAGAGGAATTGGGTGAACCAAATGGTTCAACCACGATGACCTTGTCTTAGTCGACAGAACAAATAAATTCAAGGATTTAAAATGTCCTTTTAAGGGGACTCGCGATTTGGTAAAAAGACTAACAAGATGTTTTGGATTGTGGGAAATGAATTATTAAGACGCATAAAAGGTTGATGTTCTTTCATTTCTTAAGAGTCGAGAAAGAAACAAATATGACTCTATCACTTTCGATTGGAAACGAGATCAAAAGGACAAGTGCTCGAATGATCTTTTAAATTTAAGGAGTAAAAAATATCAAATGAATACTCTGGATGATCTAGGTAAACATGATTACCAGGCAACCATGAACTACAGAATACCTCCTTGCAAACCAAGAAGTACGAGCAGGAAATCTCCCCGAATGTTGTGTTCGGTGTATCATGTTCGCAAGGCGGCCGACTCGGCTTCTTAAGGATAAAAAGATTGCAGCCTAGTGGGGTCTCCCGTTATATACTCGACGGTACAGGTAGCACAAATCTATGCTAGCGCTGTCTAATGTCGAAGCTAATGATAGTTGCTAGGTTTAAAGACGCTGGAACACGTCTCTAGCCTAGACCTTCTAGATGTGATCGTTTATGTCAAATGCGCCTTAGGTTAATTAAATTCATTTTAGAGTTGATCTTGAGTTAATTTTCAGTTTTCAGGTCTTAGCGAGGCTACTCGAAAAAACCTAAATGCAATTAAATGGGACAAGACCCTTTCAATTCGATGAAATGCCTACACTAGAGAGGGTAGAAACTACTCAATCAAATGCAAACAATCAAGCAACTGAAAATGAAATGATCTTTCACTACCTTACTTTTTCAAAAAATAAGCTAATGAAAAATGCATTCCAATTCCTAATTTCCTGACAAGCACTTATCTATTAGTCATTCCAAAACGAAAAAAAAAATCTTCCTGTTTTTAAATGTTGATGCAATTCTAGTCTTTAAGAGATGAAAATTATTGAACCATAATAATGCAACAAGCTAGAATTTCATACTTTCTCATGAAATAACGAAACAAACTTTTCGCATACAATCTTTCAATGAAAAAGTTTTCGAGACAATGAGCTCTTCAAGCAGATGAAAACATGAAAAGAGAAGTTCATCCAGATCAATTAAATACTGACTTTACCAAACACAAGACTGACAATGTAATCTATGCCGGAAAGAGACATTCAAGCTAGTAAATGAAACTTTTTCAAACTTGTGCAAAAAGCGGTCAAAGTCGTAAAAAGGACCAAAAAACAAATGCAAGGAGCGAACACACCCACAACTTGACTTAATGAGTCCACAAGATGTTGAATCAACTAACTAGATGCCTTACTGTCACTGGCCACTCAATGAATCAATCAATCAAATAGAAATATGACAAGCCAACAAGAAAGAAAAACCAAATGAAAATTAGCTTTCTAATCAGGGAGAAAACAATAAAAAAGGCTCACGAGGTCAAAACACAAGAGCAGAACACACTATCCAAGATTGGGGTCAAGCCCTAATCTTCACTTACAGGCATTGGCATGACTGCCTAACTAACAACAAGCGCCAAAGGTTGGTCGGTGCGACTGTTCCTCAGAAATTTGTGTTGGTCGGTGCAACTGTCAATGGATTAAGCACGCTAGCCGAGGTAACTAAGGAAAGATAAAACAATTTCAAAACAGGGACCAGATCTGCTACTATGAATTTTAGACTTAGGCCAGTAAGTAGGAGAAAAGAAACAAAACCAAAGGGAAAACGTGAAACTAGAAAAGTTCTCATGAAATCATGAAATGCAAAACAAACAAAAATACGGGATCCCTAGCAGAGTCGCCAATTTGTGGTGAAGTAAAATTATAAGTGCGGACACGAAAAAATTCCTGTAGCCTGATAATGGGTCTAGCCACAACAGATACATTCTATGGAAGATTTCCTTAGGTTAGAATAAATCAAGAGGGTCTACCTCTTGGTCGCTTATCCTACTTGATGATGTCCTCACTTGCTCACTTCGACAATCTCTTGCTTCCTTCTTCAAGCTCCTGAAACAAGTAAACAACAACAGAACAAAAACATAATAATAGACAAATTTCAATTCAACCTACTTAACAAGTCAAGAAGCATTAAGACATGGATATGTAATATTACAAAACATGTAGGAAATCAATTAATGGTTGCATATATTAATATCAAAGAGAGAGTACAACCATTCGTCTTGACACTGCAATCTTCCTCTAACAAGATCGGGTTCCCACACACTTCTGCTAGCATTCCATGATGGCTTCAAACAACAATAGTTTAAAGGCTCTTCCCTTTAGTCTTCACTCCAAACCAAACACACTTCTCCCTCACACAACTAGATGGCTACAACTAGTAATAGCTTGCTTATCTAATCCAAAATAGTATACTCACACTCAGCCAAAAACTGTAACTAGCTTGTGCTTGGGATGAAGGGGGGTTTATATAGGAAATATGGATGGGAGATGGATCCTCTTCTCATGGGAGAAGGACTTATCCCTTGGGATAGTTCCATCATTAGAGGGGAAAGGAGCCTAAACTGTCATCCTTGACCCTATTCGGCCAAACCATTTACCAAACTTTCGTTACGGAGCTTCTAGAGCTGGAAGCTTTGGTTCTAATTTAAAAAACATTCCATAACAAAATTGGTGCGACTGAAACACAACTCATTTGCTTCGGTCAACGCGATTTGTAGTGCTAATCTCTGCACATTGGCACGGGGGAGACAAATTCCATTAGTGTCGGTCTTGTAAAATGGGCAAAACAGAAGTTTCAGGGGAAATGGTGCAAAAGGTAAATGATATGCTCATGCAGAGGGACATAATCGGAGTTTCTTCATGTAGGAAAAGCATGCAGGGTTCACTGTAGAGGTCCTCCAGGATCAAGGAACGGGGAGTACAGGAACAGTGACAAAATGTTGTGTAACACTAAGTCTCTCGTCAGCTCCTCTTGTTTTAGCGTTGCCCACATCTCATCCCAATTCGACAAGGTTGATCTACCCAAGATACTCTAGAAAAAGACTTGCCACTCACTTGAGACAAAATTGAGGGCCAGTATAACCAAATTTGAATCTTGAGGTGTATGCCCCACAATAGACAATTCATCATAGGTCTTCTGAAGCTTCGTGAGGAATGGATCCACACGCTCCCCCTTCTGCATTTGAGAAGATTGTAGCTTATGTTCAAGGTGCATCTTTCGCTGCTCGGAAGATCCCTTATATAAAGTAGACAAAGCATCCCACATCTCCTTAGCAGTCCTTATGCTAGCGATGTGACAGACCACATGATCCTTCACTCTGTCTAGAATCATTATTTTTGCCTTTGCCATCTCAACCTTGTATTTCTTCAACGGATCTGCAATTGCAGGGACAACCACCACATTGTCGATGTATGTCTTGAAGGCATGCTCATCTATAAGGAATGACATTATTGCCTTCCAGATGAAATAGTTGGATTCCCCATCCAACCTATCCTGATCCCTCAAGCCACTGGTTTCCATTTTGCCACAAATGTCGAAAATCTCCTCTCTCCTCCGCGTTGTTGCTGGGTTGGCCTACGCACTCCCTATTGGAGCTAGTAAAAACATGGCCCCTTGTAGTTTCTCAGCTCTAGATAATTCAAATTCCTTGGTTAGGAATTCTCTAAGGAAGATATTACCTCAATAGTGCTTCTCCTCTCTCTTCCGACGATTTTTTTCCTATCAAACTACCTGCATAAAAAATTTGTGTCCCCCCAGCGCTCCTCACACTCAGGCTTCTGCGTTGCTCCCTCTGCCCCGAAAAAAAAACTCAATTTGGAATCCCTTCTCTCTGTCGACTCACTTTGAAAGAGACTGCCTCGAAATGACAACCCTCCAGCTAAGAACTTGTTGAGGCCTTGAAAATTGTTGCTTCAACACAGCGGGAAAACCACCTGGTCCAGACCTTAAGACAACTCCTTTTCCATTTAGGTAGTGGCTCCAACTGGAATGTATGGGACCAGTTTCCCAATGAAAGGTGATTAAATGAGTGTTTAATGCTTATAGTGAAGTGAGATGGATGGATTTGCAGTAATGAATTAAATGGAAAAATATGTATTAATCTACTCTATAACTCGGTATTGTATAACTTTTATCTAGATGCGATCTATAATGATTTTCCTTAGTAAATGACAATATATATTTCTCAAACACCAATGGAAATGAAACTATTTCAAGATTATTAGTTTGATTAATTGGTTAATCAAAATAATGTGTAAATTCATATCACATTTAGAATATCACACCAAATTGCTTAACATGTATAAAAATATCAATAGCAACATGATCAGTAGTGAATACATGTAACATTGTTCTTTAAATATCAAGTAATAAGAAATTTGAAAAGATAAATTTACTATCTACTTATGAACAAAACATAGGTACAATGATAGAAATAATAGATGCACTTCGCTCAACTCATAAAAGAAATAACAACAGTTTAGTCCTTCTCACAAAGATGATTCTGGGATTATAGTAGTTCAACTTCTCAAAATGCTTTATGAAAATTCAAAAAACAATGTGTCAGTCATTCTATTGAGAAAAGTATGAAATTACAATAGCGCGATCTTTCATAAGCCTTTCTTCATAAAATTCAAGACTCTTATTTCCTACAACATCTAAGCTTAAATAGTAGAAAACTACTCTAATCTATTGTGCCGAGCGTTGAGGGCATTAAATAGATCCCTTCAACAATGCTTAAAGGAAAACAATATTTTGGTAGAAGTTTCTGAAAATGATTTGTTGTCATTATTAGCTTCATTTGTGCCATCGAATTCTTTGGATTTTTGTTTGAACTGATCTGCCATTGTCTGTACAACTGTTTTTCTCTGTCATGAACCTGAACATGGAAAACAAAAATCGATAAAATAAACATAAATGAGATGATAAACGAATTTGATTTGAAACAAATCACTTTTGCAGGAAATCAGGAAAACGTGGAGCACAATAAATTTGACACCGACATCATGGAGATGATTGTGGAGTGAGGAGGTGGAGCTTTACGGCTTATCGCAATCGGAAATCGGAGTTTTGGGGCAGATCATAAAACAATTGCAAACGAAATAGAATCAGGGGAAAAAATTCAAAACAATCGCAATTGGTTTAGACCGGAAGTATTTCATATAAAATCCAAGAGGCTACTTCTCAGATAAAATCCCAATTCCAGTCGAAATGGGCAGGAGATAGAGAAATAATGTTATTTTGTTATTCGCGATAGTCGCAGACACAGGGTATGTATGAGTTGGAATGAATAATTTCGTCGTGTCTGGGCCTTATCGCATATCGCAAATCGACTGGGGTGAAGGGTTTATTATAAGTCATGTCCCTTTAAATCTTGTGATTGCGAGATCCTAGGGTGACATCAGGAATGACGTCGCTACGATGTGGTGACTAACAAGTGACGTGGAAGGTCACATGGTGATGATGTGGATCTGACGTCATTACTGACATCATATCACAATTGGTGTTGGTATGAGGCATGACCTTTTTATAATTTTGTGATTGTGGTATAGGCCCCAAACGCGATATAAATATAAATCGTAGTGTATAATCCTGACGGGTTCGAGCCTTATCTCATATCGCAATCAGAAAAGGCAATGGTTCTTGTGATAGCTTTAGACATGGGATTTTAATGAAGTGAAGTTAATAATCAATGCAGGTCTAGTTATATCGCATATCATAATCGGTAGTGTGTAGCGGGAAAAACCTTTAGACTCTTGGATACTTTGATAGTCCATACATGGGATTTAAATAAAATTAATTTTTATAATCCTGTGGGTCCGGGCTTAATCGCATATCGCAATCGGTTGTGGGGTATGGACTTAAGTGTTTTTTAGAACTTGCGGTAACCACGAACGGTTTTATGAATTGTAATGGATTTTATCTTGGGATGAGTCAGAGTTTGTTAAGATTTGAACTTTAGGGGAATAAAACTATGATTTGTTTTGTTTAGATAACCCATATTTTTAAATTCTTAAGGTTTTTGAAGCCTAAGTATAGTTTGTGTCTCAGGGGCTATTTAATTTGGTTTTTTGTTTGGATAATCAAAGTTTAATATTTGGGTTTTAATTAAAAATCCTAAGTATTAAACTCTAATTATAATATTTTTTGAGATGAAGGGTCTCTATTTTAATATAATAAATTTCATAGGAGATTTATAATACATTAAAATGGGGGTTGTTGGACAGTACAACAATTGTCGATTCACTGGAAGAACCAATTATCTCTGATAAATTTTCCAAAAACTCAGTAAAAATAATCTAAGTGAAAATTGCTTTTCGAAACATCTAGATAAATAAAATTACTCTGACTATAAAAATCATTAACTTGCAATCTCTTTTAAAAACCTTTTGTGAATGAAAAACACCTATTTACTTGTATCAGTCATCAATTGAGTTATAAAGATAAAGTAGGGGGCCTTTTACGACTTAGCTTTAAAATGTACTTGTTTGTCACAGGTAGATCCACTGTTGCCAGCACACGTTCATAGCCTCGACAGGGTTACCCTTTAACCAACAACAATCCAGTGTCACATCCATTTAATAGTGCAATAATTAGAGGTAAATTTTATATTTTCTCTTATTTTTATTTTTTATTATGCTAAAAAGCCATTGTCCTGGTTTGGTGCCCAGATGATGACAATGCCATTCACTGACAAGAATCAAACTGAACAATATGTCTTGTGATGTGGCCCCTTGTCTTACATTTAAAAATCATAAGCCATTACCCTGATTTGGTGTTCAGAGTGGTAATATTTGTTTAATTGGTCCCCTATGAACATGGTAAGCAAGCTTGTGATGAGACCTCTTATCTTTTTAGATTTATTATATTTTAGGATTACTCTAAAAAATTCCCTTTTTAATGGATGGGGAGGACTATTGACTCCTTATGACAGATCTGAGTTGAAAGTTTTAAGTTGTAAGATAGTCTTTACTTTTTAAGAATAACTATTTTTACTGAAACTAGAGTAAAAATATATAATTTTTTGAGGCTTTTCAAAGATTTTACGACTTAATGGAAAAGATTTTCAGAGTTATATAATTTTTATCTAATTTTCAATTTTGGTAACCACTTCTTAAAAATTCCTACCTTCAAAATGAAAAATAAAAATAACTTCAAGAGATGTTTGAAAAGTCAATAGAGTACTATTTAACATTTTATTAACAAAATTTGTAAAAGGAAAATAAATTGCAACGAGATGTACAATGGGAGTGATTTTTACAGATTTTATTCTTTATTCTATATATTTTTTTTAAATTAAGAAAAGAATTTCTTTAAGATGAGCCTATTTACAGGGAGATAATCTCTCTTTCCTGATAAATCTTGAACTATAAATATAGATGGGTTTATTTGTTCAACAATCTGAAATGGACTAAGCCATAATTTCTGGAATTTGGTATGTTTCCTTTTTTCTTCGTGTGCTTTGTCCCACTTGAAAACTAGATCTCCAACTTGGAAGGATCTTTGTGTGACTGAACTTGCATCAAAAGAAGCTTTCACCATCTATTGATGTTTGGTGTGTGTGAGTTTAGCCTTTTCCCTTTCTTCTTCTAGTTTTAGGATTTGTAAATTTCTTGATTGCAATAAAGAAGAAGGTGTTTCTTCAATAAATTGAACTAGGGCTAATTAAGGAAGAGCTAAATGTGATGGAATAATGGCTTCCTTCCCATAGACTAGGTTAAATGGAGAAGTGTTGATAGAGGCCTTCTGAGTTATCCTATCAGCCCATAGAGCAAATATTAAAGCTTTATGGCAGTTTCTTTGATTTGATCTACAATTCTTTTGATTATTCTAAAGAGATTTTTATTAGTGGATTCTGGTAAACCATTTCCTTGGGGATAGTAATTAGCAGAATATTTGATTTTAAAAACATCTCCTAAATGCAAATTCAATCATACTGGTACCCGAAAAATAAGAAGCATTATCAAATATAAGTGTAGAAGGAAAATGAAATCTTGTAATGATAAATTGATCAATAAATTCAATAACAGATTCAAACTTGACTACCTTTAGCGGAATTGCTTCCATCCACTTAGTGAAGTAATCTGTAGCAGTCAGAATATACCTATGTTGTTTAGAAGAATTAGGAACGATCTCACCTATGATATCCAGTCCCCATTATTCGAATGGACGATCAATGTTGACTGGCTGCAAAGGCAAAGTTGGTTTCCTTTGTCTTCCAAAAGCAGTTTGGCATGTTTTTCATTTCCTCACATACGCATGGGTATCTTTGAAGATAGTGGGCCAGTAGTATCAAATCACGTAAGATTTTGTGTGATGTAGTATCTCCTCCAAAGTGTCCACTTGTTGGTCCATTGTGAAGTTCCTGCAAAACTGTTTGTGCTTTAGACTTTTCTAAGCATATTAATAATATGGAATCATAGTCTCTCCTAAATAACACGTTATCAACAATATCATAATTTTTTCTTTTAATCGTAAAGCTCTTTTTTTATATGATTGAGTTCAAGAGGAGCATATCCATTTTTCAAGTAAAAAATTAAATCAACTTATTAGGAATCAACATCAATTACACTTACCTCATAAATGTGTTCATTGTTACCTATGTCCTCTTCAGTTGGTATGTTGGATTCTCCTATAAGTAGTTTGCAGAAACCTTGCCCTCTAACAATTTTGGTTAGTTTTATTTCGATACCGTATTCTTATAAAGTTGTTAGCCAATTTTCTCTATTTCCTCCTAATTCTTTCTGCATTAGTAGTTGCCTCACTGCTGGGAATAGGACTATTATTTTCGTGTGTATTTTTTAAGAGAAAAGGGTCTAAAATGCTTTACAGATTTATATACAGCAAATTCTTGTTTTTCTACTTCTGAATAATTCAATTCAGCGCCCTGAAACATTTGAGCTGAAAAATGAGATGGGTGCTTCAATTTTCTAATTATTAATTTGTGTCAAAACAGAAGCATAAGATGTTGAAGAGGAAAAAGTGTATAAGATGAAATAATCGGAGAAATTCAGAGTATTTAAAAAAGGAGCATCGATAATTGTCTGTTTGATTAAATCGAATGCTTGCTTTTCATGATGACCCCATTTAAAAACTGTGCTTTTCTTAATAATTTGTTGTACTGGAGAGATAATTTGCGAGAAATCAAGGACAAACCTTTTGACAAAATTGATCTGTCAAAAAATGACTGCATGCTTTTTTTTGTTATATGGTGGATAAATTTCTGAAATTTCTTATTATATCAGGGTCAATGTAAATTCCGTTTTTTGACACAATGAATCCTAAAAGTTTCCTTTCACTAAGAGAGAAAAAAGACTTCTTCTTTTTTTTCAGATTTAGTGAAATACCATATTTTCTACAAAGTTCAAAAACCTGTTTTAAGTCCTGCAAATGACTATTTATGTTCTTTGAATAAACAATAATGTCATCTAGATAAACAACAACCATTTTATTTAATAGACCTTTGAAAGATATATCCATGGCTCGTTGCAAAGTGGCCCTTGCTTTATTAAACCAAATGGCATTTTTTGGTAGGCATAAGTTCCTCGTTTGGTTCTGAAAGTAGTCTTTAGCCTATCATCTCGATGAACCATAATTTGATTATATCTAGAGAAACCATCAAGGAAATACATAAGTTTGGAACCAACAACTCATCATAAAATTTGTTCCATAGTGGGTAGAGGGAAATTATCCTTTTGTTTGACCTTATTAAGATTCCTAAAATCAATACAAATTCGGATATCACCATTTTTCTTCCTAACATGTACCAAGTTGGAAACCATCTTGAATGCCTAACAGGAAAAATGATTTTAGCCTTAAGGAGTTTATTCAATTCTATTTTGAAATGATTTTAGCCTTAAGGAGTTTGTTCAATTCTATTTTGATTTTATTTTCTAAGTTCGGAAGAATTTTCCTTAGTTTTTGTTGGACAGGTTTATCATTTGATATCATTGGGATTGTATGTTGAATGATAGAAGTGTCAAAGGTTTTTAGATCTTTGTAACTCCAAGAAAATACATCTTTATATTTATTTAACAATTTGATGAAGGATAATCTTTCTTCAGACAAGAGACCAAGTCCTAAATTGATGTTCTGAGGATTAAGATTTGTCCCAAGATTCATTAATTCAAATCTTAGAGTTGAACTCTGTAGTATTGAATTAGTAACTCTTTTAAATATGTCTTTTAAATCATACATATCCTCAAGTTTAATTACAAATTTAGGTATGGGATTATCCTAAATTTTCTGTTTTAATTGATTGTGTTCATCCTCATCAACTATTTGGTCATCGTATGAATTTTCAGAAGTTAAGAAACTTAAATTGTCTTCATCATCATTGAATACCTGCCAGCTGGTGATATTATCAGGAATGGATGACGTAAATATTAATTCTACAGAAAATCTATCGGGACTGTAATCTTCGGATGGGATCAGTTTTGATGCAATGTTAGCAAGAAGATCGGCGCTGGCATTTTGAATTCTAGGAACAGAAAAAATATTAAACACTAAAAAATGTGAAGTGAGAGACTGAACCAATGGTTGATAATGCTTCAAGTGTGTAGAGATACAATGCATCATGTTTCTTACTTGTTTAATTACAATTTCCAAGTCTCCATAAACTTGGAAGCATTTAATGTCAAGGCTAATAGCTTTATACATACCTTGGCCCAATGTTTCATATTCTGCAATATTATTTGTGCACTCGAATTCCAATCTACAATTCAGCATTGTCTTCATGCCTTCAGGATTAATCAATATGCAACCTTCTCCTGCAACATCGCTTGATTTCGACCCATCAAAATACAATGTCCAGAATAGGGAATTAATTAATGGTTTTTCTAGCACAGTTACACATCTCGAAAAGTTTGTCTGTGAAAAAATTTCAATTTTATAAGTTATAGAATTACTCAGAAATGGTGACATTTGTGCTTTAAAATTCTCAAAAAATGATTCAGTAGAGTAGTTTCCAAGAATTTTGTTATTAAATACTACTGCCTCATTTTCACCTTTGAAATTTGTTACTAGATGTTTCATATGTTTTTCTCAGTTGATTCGAATTTTATTCAGCTTTCCATTAAATGGGAGCCATAAGTGAGACCAATCAGTGGAAAAATAGCCGTGTAGATTTTCTGACCAATCTCTACTAAGAATTAAACCATAGAAATCTGGGATATCAACAACACGTATATAAATTATTTGACACACTTCAAAATTCGAAGATAATCTAATAAAAACTGAATTCATTTCTCCTATGACTTTGACTTTTTTCCTATCGAGATGCACAATGTAAATTGGAGTTTTCTAGGGTTACATGTTTAATTTAAGACAAACCGAATATGTCATGTTATTCGAAGAAGCCCTTGAATGTACCAAGCAGTTATGTACATTTTTATTAATATTTCAAAAGTAAAAAAGCAAAGGAGGAGTATGTGAGTTAGACCTATCACCTATTAGAATAGCATCAGAGGAATTGAATAATGGATGAACAAGAGGCTTACCCATTTTGTTAGAAGCTTTGAATACCACAACAGTAGGAAGAGGATAAGCAGGTACTGCATTCAACTCTTTTAGTAAAACAATTTGTTGTTGTTTGAGTTTAGTGAGTTCATGGAGGGAAATGTTTGCTTTTATTTTCATCATATCCTCAACTATATTGTACTCAATAGTATCTTAAATTACTAATGTTCTAGGTGAAGATGGAGAATTCGAAGAAGATGGAATTACTTGGGGAGAAGTGGAAGTGGATTTTTTAACAACACCTTTATCTTTAGCAGTGGAAGTTGAAGGTTTATGTTTCTGAATTAATTGTATAAGATCAACTAAACATTTACTTCTTGTGCTAACAGGTAATGCTTCATATTTATTTTCACTATCAGGAATAGGAAGCATAAAATCCCACATTCCATTTAACTCAGTTATTTGTTCATCTTGGGATTCATTAGCAGAAAATGTTGCTTCTTCCTCATCTCCATCATCAGTTTTTGCATTAGAGATCCTATTTGGAGGTTGTGTATTAGGTGTTTGATTTCTTTTGAATGGCCTAAAAGGTTTTTTGGAAGAGGATTTATCTACTTGTTTTTTTATCTCTACCATCTCGTTAGACAAAGTTTTAAGGACTTGTATTAAGCCTTCAAGATCAAAGGGGTCTTTAGTGTTTTATTTTTAGCTTCATCCTTAAATGTAACTCTTTTTAATTTTCTGTCTTCTTGATCTTTTTTCTTTTCTAGTTCATTTATCCCCTTCTTTACAGACATATCTTCTTTCAAGTTATCTACCAAGTTATTTGTGTTAGCTCTATCTACGAAAATTCCTATGTTAGAAGGAAGAGATGAAATATACCATTCAATTTGTACATTGACACTAGGTCTAGAAGTAATTGGGATTTTATTTAACAGTTTGTTAAATCTGGAATTGAAATCTTTTATCTTTTCCCCTAAATTTGTTTTTAAATTGGAAAGGTCATTGATAAGAGATGTGGTTGAGCCATCATCACCAAATTTGATAAAAAATTGTTCTTCAAAAATATCCCAACTAGTAATAGAATTGGTTGGTAATGAAAAGTACCAAGACCCTGCTAATCCTATAAGAGTGTATGGGAATAATCTAACAAAAACATCTTCTTCATCTACCCCATTAAGATTAATGGCTAACATATAATTATGAAGGTTCTCTTCAACAGGTAATCCATCATCAAGATTGAATTTTGGAAGCCATCTTTCAGGATGTTTTAGTAGAGGATGAAGTGGTGCTAGCATTTGAACATCTCCCAGATTGGACCATGATCTGGCAGCCATTGTAATGGTTTGAGAGGTGGATGTGATGAAATAAGAATTGGTATTTGTGATAGTACTACTTGAGGTAGCACTAGTTGTTTGTATAGAGGAAATGGAAATAGATGAAGTGAATGGTAGAAAGAAATGAAATGAAAAAGGAAGAAATAGAGATGTTGCTGAATGAGAGAATGAGGTAATCTCACTAGTAGATGTTTGGGAACTTGATGTATAAGTTTTTGTTCAGTGGGATTGAAGTGGAAATTCAAATGGCAGGATGCAAATTTTTGCACTTTTGGACCGAGTTAAAACACCATTTCCTTGAAAAATAGAAGTTATTCTTCCTTCAGAATCTTCGGATGATTCAGGTTTTTCTGCTGAAATGGAGATGTCTTCCAATTTCTTTATCAAAGTTGTAACTTATGGTGATTCTAGAGTATAATCCGCAGGGATTACCTCATGAAGTATTCTAGGAAACTTGGGAGGTGATTGTACAACTTCTAATCTAAAAGTAGGAGATTTTGGAGGGGATTTGGAAGTTGTAAGAGATTCAGAGGGAGAATGACTCTTATAATTGCCTTTTGTTTTTGGATTGGACTTAATTTTCACTCATAGTCTGCATGCCCTCCTTATAACACTAAAAAGTGCTGAGGCCTCGAAAATCATTGCTTCAACATAGGGGGAAAACCACCCGATCCGAACCTTAAGACAACTTCTTTTCGGTTTAGGTAGTGGCTCTAATTGGATTGTATGTGTTATAGACATATTTGGGCACTGCAACCCCAATCAAATATTTCGATAAACCAAGGGATCTCAAACCCCTAAAAGTGTTGTTTCAAACCCTAAAGGATCAAGGTCAATTGATTACATCATTTCCTAGAAGTTCTCCTTGAAAACCTACTCAGAACTGGTCAAAACTGGACCATACAGACTGCTCCATGCTGAGGGTGCGATGCATCTCACCTGTTACACATAAGGGGTGAGATGCATACTAAAAATCCCTCCTGTAGGGTGTGATGACCAAGAGCAGACAAATGGCAGAGGCAGTTGGCTAGGTGGAAACTCATAGAATACTCTAGAAACTGCTCATACGACACTTGCCTCTCTGAATTTTCCTAGGGATGAGTAAGAGATCATGAAATCTCCAAGTGGAACCAAGAACTGTCACTGAAATGGCACTAATCAAAATCCCAGAAGCTGACTCACCCCCTGCAAATATCTATATATGGATCCCTCATCCTAGAGATCCAGGGGCTGGAATTTTGTATTTTGTAAGGAAGTGTTGTTGGTTTCTCTTTGAGACATTGTATTGTTGTGTGATCTAGCTTTTCATGAGGTGAAGA
>APFE030871216.1:0-11537 GCA_000404065.3 Pinus taeda | reverse complement strand
AGCATGGGAATGCCCGCCTCAGCTAGATCATGAAAATATTATGAAGATAATGTATTGTATTGTATCTTATTATAGGTCACCTTCCAGTTCGAAAAACCTTAGATCCTCATGATAAATCATTTCACCCGACATCAGAAGATTTACGACCTCATGCTTTAGGGGGCAATTGTTATAGACATATTTGGGCACTGCAACCCCAACCACATATGTCAATAAACCAAGGGCTCTTAAACCCCTAAAAGTGTTGTTTCATACCTTAAAGGATCAAGGTCAACTGATTACATCATTTCCCAGAAGTTCTCCCTGAAAAACTACTCAGAATTGGTCAAAACTGACCCATACAGACTGCTCCTTGGTCAAGGTGCGATGCATCTCACCTATTACACACGGGGGGTGTGATGCATACTGAGAAGGCCTTCTGTAGGGTGCGATGGGTGAGAGGAGACAAATGGCAGAGACAGTTTGCTAGGTGGAAACCCAAAGAATCTTCTAGAAACTTCTCATATGACACTTGCCTCTCTAAATTCGCCCAGGGATGAGTAAGAGATCATGAAATCTCCAAGTGGAACCAAGAAATATCAATGAAATGACACTAATAAAAAACCCAGAAGCTGACTCACCCCCCTGCAAATATCTATATATGGATCCCCCATCCTAGAGATCCAGAGGCTGGAATTTTGTATTTTGTAAGGAAGTGTTATTGGTTTCTTTGTGAAACATTGAATTTTTGGGTGATCTAGCTTTTCATGAGGTGAAGAGGGCTTTCATGCTGGGAGGATGGCGCTGGATCAGACAGCTGGGTTGTAATCCTCTCTTCTACTTCTATCAATAAAGTTATTTGAGTTTTCCTCCATATACTTATGTATTTCTGAATCTTGTATTTATGTATGCATTTGTATGGTTAATGTACATCTGATTCTACATTGTTTATGGCATTTTAGATCTCTATGCTTTGATGGTATTTTGTTGCTTTGCCTCTATAGGTGTTCTTTGAAGCGGGACAAGTGAGAAAGGAGTGGCGAAGCTCTATCAAAGAAGAGAGGAAGCAAGCAAGGAGCCAAGAAAAAGACTAAGGTTGGTGCTCTCTGCTTCTCTCTTATCTATCTCCCATAAAGGAAAACACAAGTTACTTTGAATTGTTTGTTTCTAAGATAGCTACTTGTCTTAGTGGGACTAGCAGATCTGAATAGACACTAGTTTTCCCGGAAACAAAATGGTGACTCCACTGGGGAGTGAATAGTTTGTTTGTTTGTTACTGTTGTTTGCTTTATAAACTACAGACTGAGCCTGAAGTTAAGCCAGCTAGCCTTCGAACTGCTTTTGCTATGCAAATGCAAAGTAGATCAATGTTGCTTCAGTCAATCTCCGGGTTGGTTTATGAACTGAACATCTGACTTGCAAACATCCTAAGTGCCCTGGTGGTAGCTCAATAACCTCATTAGATCATACCTCCATACTTTGTGTTTACTGCCCATCATAAGCTCAGCCTAAATCCCTGAACTTAGCTGCAAATTGTGCGTGAAAACCAGGCTCAGTCTCGTCCCTGGACAATCGCACTGTCTCTCTTTGGCAGTCTGGATGCATCGCACCTCCCATGTGTTGTAGGTGAGATGCATCCATATTTCCCTTAAGTACAAGTGTGATGATTGAATGAGACTGTTTCTCTTCATTATTTTCAGCTCTATTCAGTAGTTTTGCTGCTTATGATCAGTATATCATTATTGAAGCCTTCTTCCTTCACATTATTCAGCCTCCATTGATAAGGAATTGTAAATGTATTTTTATGTATTTTTCGTCATTTACAGTCCTCCTTTTCAAATAGTAGCTTAATCAAACTCTTGTCTTTTGATTCGAAAGTGTCGCAACTATTGTTTTGAGTCAAGAAAAAGAGTGTCGCAAAGTCTTCCTCTTTTAGATAGTCGATTGTAGTTTTGCCATTGTATTTGATTTGAATTGTCAATTCTTTGAAGTGTCAAAAACAGTTTCCCATTCGAAATTGAAAATGTCATCTTATTCTTCCTTTCGTTTTGAAAAGAAATTGTTAAAGTGTCGCTTTGAAGAAAAAGTAGTTCAGATCTGTACTTAGTTTTCTTTTTGGCATTCTCATATTAAGGAAACGGAAAAACAAATACATGCATGTGCATTTGCATTTAGACTGCATGAGGAAATTGATTTAGGAAAAGTGCATTTAATGTGTGTTATCTGCTCTATGTTGAAAGAATTGTATTTTTCTTTCCTTAGTAGCTAGGATTTTCATTGCTAAAATAAAATAAACGACTGTTTATCATTTTAGATTGCATATTTAGGAATTGTACATCTACATCACGTGGTGGACCTTGAAAGGAAAACTTCTTAAGAAAGATCGACTGTAAAATAAACCTCAATGAACATAAAAACGCTTTGGAACCTAACGCACAACATCTAAAAGTCTATGTTAGAGATGTATTCCGGCGTCGCAAAGCCTGGTAACTATCGTTTTCATCGTAGGTTGGGTGATTCCTCCTCTTTGATACGACAAGTTCCAGTACGGACTTGTGCTCCCATGTATCGTCGAGTATATATTGGGAGACCACAATAGGCTGATATCCTTTATCCTTAGGAAGTCGTGTCTACCGCCCTATCGATCGCAATGCATTGAGCACAACATTTGGGAAGATTGACTGCCGTACGTAAAGTCCTCGGTAATTTCTCTATAATTTACCACCGAGGTGTATATTGAAGTTTTGCGATTGGTTTGGTAATCCCTCTATTTAGATTTCCAGAGTAGTCACTTTCGTTTCTTTTCGACTCCTTAAAAGAAAAGGTCCATCTGAGCACTTGTCACATCAGGCTCATTAAAAATCAAAGGTGACTAGAGTCATCTTTAGCTTTTTCTCGACTCTTAAAAATTGAAAAAGCAAGTTGTGTCAAAGCATCATAAAATTCATTTAATTTAGAACAACATCACTATCCCCTCGTTGGTCTTAGGTTGAGATAATGGAGTCCACCAATCAAGGATTTCCCCTTGGGGGGAATCCTAGTCCTTTCTCTTCTTGGGGAGATATTGGTGCTCCATACATGGCTACATTGTCCCTTCTAGGACTCACAATTGGCCTACCAGTTTGGCTATTCTCGACCTCTGTTGTTCAAAACACCGTAATTCCTCAGTAATCAAATCAGCAACCAGATGATACTGGAGTTGCTCCCCCACCTTCTACTTCGTTTATTTCTCCTTATCCTTCTTCCTCTTCGCTTGGTGAAACTAGTGATACTAAAAACCAAGTAGCTAAGAAGAAGAAGAAAGGGAAGGAGAAGAAGAAGAAGAAGCCAGCCGCGCAAGGGGGCAACCATGCATCGTCTGGCGAAAATACACACACTGCACCTTCCAAACCCAAATCTCCATGTGTCATTTTCAAAGGAAACCATTATCATCGAGATTTTCCTTGCATCCCGCGGATCTTGAGAGACTGGTCTCCCCGCTTGCACAATCTGGTGTCTTCAACCTCTGTCGATTATGTTGAAAATACACCATCAACTAGTGAAAATGAAGTCAATGGACAAAAAGGAAGATCTAAATTTCCTTGTAGGTTGTGTCAAGGTGATCATGCCCTCCACCGTTGTCCTTTTCTGGACGAAGCTAAAAGAGTCTTGGATAACCATACTACTTCACTGCAGCGACTTCCACCTAGATACAAGAAACTCTTACCAAGTCCATCACTAGTTGAAAATCCAACTGACATACCTCTGTTGTTGGTTGAAACACCTATCATTGAAGATAAACCCTCTAAGTCCACACTGGACCAAAGTCAATAGGTCGAGATGACAGGCGACCCAGTCTTGTCTTCAGAAGGTCCACCTTTAGATGATACAGTCTCCAAAGAGAATGAGAATGACACCGTTCAAATTCTTTTTGTTAACACAGAGTCTAATGAACATGGGGGAAATCTACCCATTCCTTTACCACAAGAGGAAGTTCCCCACTTCAAGAGATTCATCCGGTCATTTATTCGGTCCCTCCTCCAAGCAATCTAGTCATTTCCTTTTATTGGAATCTACTAGCGGACCCCGCCTTCCATCTAATGTACCATTCCAAATCATAGTACAAGCTTACAGAATGATCATGGCTGGCACTATCATAGATGAAGGGGCTTTTGTTAGTATCCTTTCCTCAACTACTTGGAAAGCGCTTGGTTCGCCATCGCTTCTGCCTGAGATTCGAAATTTGTCAGGCTTCAATAAAGGAACCAGTTGACCGTTATGGATCCTTCCAAATTTGCCTATAAATTTGAGAAGGAAAACTGTTCATTTGAGCGTGATAGTAGTCCAAGGGCCACTATATTACAATCTACTCCTTGGGCGCGACTACATTTATAGCATGGGAGCTATTGTTTCCTCACTCTTTTGGGTGATGTGTTTCCCATATGAAGGCAGAATGGTACAACTTGTTGACCAGCTTTCATTCCCCGGTTCAAACACAGCTACTAGTCAAATGGCATCCCTGAATGGTCTATTTACATAAGGAATGTCTCATCAACCTCCAGTTTGTCCACCTAATGACCACGAGTGATTCGGTGAATCTGACGAAACCCAGGGGGCATGCACCCTGGTCTGCTTTGGCAGGTGAACCCAGATAAAAGATAGATTTCCTCGTAGGATATATGACCAGTCTGACAGTCGTCTGTTTAGGATATGGGATCAATTTGGAAAACGATTTCCTCGTCGTAGGTTATACGATCGGTCTGACACACCCGTCCATATAGGATATGGGATCAGTCCGAAACAATATCTCCTCGAAGGTTATGTGATTGGAAGCCCACACCATTCACCTTTGTCTATTTTGATGGACAAAGCCAAGGAAGTGTTTTGTCTGCTACACAGACAAAACAATCTTGCTTTAATGCAAGGACTTCCATATGGTAACTTGGAAACTCTACTTTTCTTTATACCTGGGGGCATGCAAACCTTTTTTACGCAAGTGAAAAGTGACCAACGTAACTCTAAACCCGTAGTATTTTACTAACTTCAACTGCTTAGGTTAGGTGATTGGTCTGATCCACCATTCACCTTTATCAGCAGCCCGGCAAAGCAAAGGAAATGTTTTGTACGAAACTACCCTACCTAACCTCAGTGGTTCATTAACCTTAGTATAGTAATTGGTCGTTCCTAGCTTGCATACAAAAGGCTCCTGAGCAAAGTTTCGCATGGGGCAAGCTCACTAAAAAATGAACCTACTAATAAGAAACATCTTTAAAAGACGACTGGTACGAGCAATGTTTCTGCAAAGTTCAAGCTCTTTAAAAAATAAACCTAGCACTAAGCACATGTTGGCACAAGGTTCAAGCTCATTAAAAAATAAACCCACCTTTCAGTAAATAACCTTTGTGATCGCATTACTATCAGCCTTTTGAGCCTTGGTCGTGTTCTTACCGTCACCTCCACTCTTTTAGCCAATCATATGCCTCCACTTGATTGTTTACCCTTTTGAGGAATAGCTGCGACGAGTGATTATGTTAGCCACCTTCTTTACACTGTTGTGCTTGAAAAGTTCCAAACTTACCTAGAACCAGTTGCTACCCGAAAACATCACTCGTTCCTCAAAAACGAGTCTCTTCTAAGCTCTTTTTAGACTCGTAAAATATGAAAATATTGTCGAGCTGTTGGCCTTTCCAGCTCGTTAAAGTAAAGGGAAGCGCCATCCCTCCTCTATATTTTAATATTTTTGGTCCTAAGGGATCATTACACAAAAAGATCGAGCGCTTGTCTTGTTCGGCTTGCTAAAACTATCGATAAGTCATCCCTTTCGTATTATTTTATACTTTTTCGGACTTAAGGGATTATACCACGAAAAAGGACTACTGGAGTTTCCTTTCCGTCTCTTTTCAAACTCTCTAAACATGAAAAGGATTGAGTTATCTTTGTCGTTAAACTCGTTAAAACAATAGCGGAAAACTTGTCCCTCCCGGCAAGAGCGAGTTTTACTGTCGCTGGGCTCGCTAAAACATAGTGACAGGTTTTCCCGAAGGGCAAATTATAGAACAAGCATATGTTGTCCTCCTCAAGATTGACAAAAATAAAGAGGTACTGGTCAGCAATGAGTGGGGAAAAGGGAAGAAAACTTGAAGAACTTCATTGGTAGCAGGTCGCTCTTGAACATGACACTTTCACTCCATCGCCATGATTGAGTCGAGTTGGATTATTCCGTTCACCGGTCATATCACCATTGGTACTCTGTACCATCCATTTTTGGGGTTAACGCTACCAATCCATTTCAGTTTCGCCGATATGTTCAAGAGATTCGCTCAGAGAATTCACCAACCCAGCTAATGCCTCATCCACTACAATACCTTCATGCTCCATTCTTTCATGACCGCCACCCTGAACCTTATATCATCAAATCGTTTTCACCTCCACAAAATCATTTGCTTCGTTCCGTGTTGTAGATGTGGGATTCATTAAGGCCCTCCTACTACAGGTCACTTCTTGTCAACATCAGCTCATTATCCAAAAAGTTGAATTAGGAACAACTCTTTTAGTACTTTGAAGCTTGCATGCCTCAATGTTAAGTTTCTCACTTCCGGCGACAGGTTTACATCAATGGCCTTTGACTGAAAGATTTTGCATGGTGTTTGACATCGACTCATGTATTCACACCACGTGAATTGTACTACAGTACCTTGAGGGTCATTATCATTATCAGTGATTCCTCTCGCGCCTGTTAACAGCTTACATCATTGGTTGGTAATCAGGCAATGTCTTTCCATGTTCGACTTCAGAACATCTTTTCACTTGGATCGACTTGTACATCAAGCGAATATAGAACGAGTTTGAAGACCTTGGATCTAGTTTCATCCATCCGGGCTACGATATATTCAGGAAAATAAATACATCAAATGTACTCCATAGCTGCACAGATAATCATCCAAGCTAAGGGATGATGGCTCTACCAAAATCATCAGTCTGCCACACAGACGGTTTTCTGTCCTATGTACATGAAAATGAATTTATAAAGCTGAGCATGGGAATGCCCACCTCAGCTAGATCATGAAAATAATGTATTGTATTGTATCTTATTACAGGTCACCTTCCAGTTCAAAAAACCTCAGATCCTCATGATAAAGCATTTCACCCGACATCAAAAGATTTATGACCTCATGCCTTAGGGGGCAATTTTTATAGAAATATTTGGGCATTGCAACCCCAATCACATATGTCGATAAACCAAGGGCTCTCAAACCCCTAAAAGTGTTGTTTCAAACCCTAAAGGATCAAGGTCAACTGATTACATAATTTCCCAGAAGTTCTTCCTGAAAAACTACTCAGAACTGGTCAAAACTGGACCATACAGACTGCTCCATGCTGAGGGCGCGATGCATCTCACTTGTTACACACAAGGGGTGTGATGCATACTAAAAATCCCTTTTGTAGGGTGCAATGACCGAGAGCAGACAAATGGCAGAGGGAGTTGTCTAGGTGGAAACTCAAAGAATCTTCTAGAAACTGCTCATATGACACTTGCCTCTCTGAATTTTCCCAGCGATGAGTAAGAGATCATGAAATCTCCAATTGGAACCAAGAACTATCAGTGGAATAACACTAATCAAAATCCCAGTAGCTGACTCACCCCCCTGCAAATATCTATATATGGATCCCTCATCCTAGAGATCCAGGGGTTGGAATTTTGTATTTTGTAAGGAAGTGTTGTTGGTTTCTCTTTGAGACATTGTATTGTTGGGTGATCTAGCTTTTCATGAGGTGAAGAGGGCTTTCATGTTGGGAGGATGGCGGTGGATCAAATAGTTGGGTTGTAATCCTCTCTTCTACTTCTATCAATAAAGTTATTTGAGTTTTCCTCCATATACTTGTGTATTTCTGAATCTTGTATTTATGTATGCATTTGTATGGTTAATTTTCATTTGATCCTACATTGTTTATGGTATTTTAGATCTCTATGCTTTGATGGTATTTTGCTTCTTTGCCTCTACAGGTGTTCTTTGAAGCGGGACAAGTGAAAGGAGTGGTGAAACTCTATCAAAGGAGAGAGGAAACAAGCAAGGATCCAAGCAAAAGACTAAGGTTGGTGCTCTCTGCTTCTCCCTTATCTATCTCCCATAAAGGAAAACACAAGTTACTTTGAATTGTTTGTTTCTAGCCCCCGTCTTAGTGGGACTAGCAAATCTGAATAAACACTAGTTTTCCCAGAAACAGTATGGGACCAGTTTCCCAATGAAAGGTGATTGAATGAGTGTTGAATTTTTATAGTGAAGCGAAATGGATGGATTTACAGTAATGAATTAAATGGAAAAATATGTATTAATCTACTCTATAACCTAGGATTGCTTAACTTTTATCTAGATGCGATCTATAATGATTTTCCTTAGTAAATGACAATATAGATTGCTCAAAAACCAATGGAAATGAAACTATTTCAAGATGATTAGTTTGATTAAGTAGTTAACCAAAATAATGTGTAAACTCATATCGCATTTAGAATATCACAACAAATTGCTTAACATGTACAAAAATATCAATGGCAACATGATCAGTAGTGAATACATGTAACATTGTTCTTTAAACATCAAGTAATAAGCAATTTGAAAAGATAAATTTATTATTTATGTATGAACAAAACAAAGGTACAATGATAGAAATACCATATGCACTTCGCTCAGCTCATAAAAGAAATAGCAGCAATTTAGTCGTTCTCACAAAGATAATTCTGGGAGTACAGTAGTGCAACTTCTCAAAATTCTTTATGTAAATTCGAAAAACAATGTTCAAGTCATTCTATTGAGAAAAGTATTAAAGTAAAATTGTGCGAGCTTTCATACGCCTTTCTTCATAAAATTTAGGACCCTTATTTCCTACAGCATCTAAGCTTAAATAGTAGAAAACAACTCTAATCTATTGTGCAGAGCGTTGAGGGCATTAAATAGCTCCCTTCAACAATGCTTAAAGGAAAACAATATTTTGGTAGAAGTTTCTGAAAATGATTTCTTGTCATCATTAGCTTCATTTGTTCCATTGAATTCTTTCGATGTTTGTTTGAACTGATGTTCCACTATCATCACAACTATATTTCTCTATTATGAACCTAAACATGGCAAACAAGAATTGATAAGATAAACATAAATGAGATGATAAACGAATTTTATTTAAAACAAATCACTTTTGCAGGAAATTAGGAAAACATAGAGCGTAATAAATCTGACATTGACATCATGGAGATGAATTCGGAGTAAGGAGGTGGAGCATTACGACTTATTGCAATCGGAAGTCAGAGTTTTGGGGTAGATCATAAAACATTTGAAATCGAAATAGAATCAGGCAAAACTTCAGAGCAATCACAATTGGTTTAGACCAAGAGTATTTCATATAAAATCCAAAAGGAGCCTTCTCAAATAAAATCGCAATCGCAATCGCAATGGGCAAGAGACAGGGAAACAATGTTATTTTGTTATTCGTGATAGTCGCAAACACGGGGTGTGTATGAATTGGAATGAATAATCTCGTCAAGTCTGGGCCTTTCACATATTGCAAATCAGCTCGGGTGAAGTGTTTATTATAAGCCATTCCCCTTTAAATCTTGCGATTACAAGATCCTGGGGTGATGTCAGGGATGATGTGGATCTGATGTCATTGCTGACATCATATTGCAATTGACGTTAGGATGAGGCATGATTTTTTTAGAATTTTGTGATTGTGGTATAGGCCCCGGACGAGATATAAATATAAATCGCATTGTATAATCCCAGCGAGTCTGAGCCTTATCTCATATCGCAATCGACAAAGGCAATGGTTCTTGTGATAGCTCCGAACGCAGGGTTTTAATGAAGTGAAGTTGATAATCCTTTTGGGTATGGTTATATCACATATTGTAATCGATAGTGTGTAGCAGGAAGAACCTTTAGACTCTTGGACACTCTGATAGCTCCAGACGCGGGATTTAAATGAAATTGATTTTATAATCCCAAGGGTCTAGCCTTAATCGCATATCACAATCGGTTGTGGGTATGGACTTAAGATTTTTTTAGAACCTGTGGTAGTCACCGACACAGGGTTTTATAAATTTTAATGGCTTTTACCATCGGGTTTAGGACTTATATCGCAATAGCAATGGAGTTGGCGGAGTGGTCTTGAGCCTTATGAAACTTTCAGTGCGGGGTATGGATGTAATGTGGGGAAGCAGTATGAGTCGGAGTTTGTTAAGATTTGAACTTTAGGGGAATAAAACTTCGATTTATTTTGTTTATATAACCCATATTTTTAAATACTTAAGGTTTTTGAAGCTTAAGTAAAGTTTGTGTCTCGGGGGCTATTTAATTTAGTTTTTTTTTGGATAATCAAAGTTTAATATTTAGGTTTTAATTAAAAAGCCTAAGTATTAAACTTTAATTATAATATTTTTTGAGATGAAGGGTCCCTATTTTAATATGATAAATTTCATAGGAATTTATAATACATTAAAATGGGGTTTGTTGAATAGTACAAAAGAACTGCGCAAACCCTCTGGGGTTTCGAACCACTGCCTCCTGCAACTTTTCGATCTCTCTCTTCTGTTGGGTACTCTGGCACTGCTCTTCTTGTTCCACCTGCAGCTCCGATGCCATGTGAAAATTCCTAAATAAAAAATCCTACTACAACAATTGATCATATTTCTCCTACTTGTTATATTTACATGAACAAGTTATTTGTCGTTTCCTATGACAAATATTGAAATACATGCACTGCAGCGTTCACTTAATCAATTTATATGTGGATACAAGAGACTAAGCAAGAAATAAAATACAACACAATAACACCATTATTTTTGGACAAATGTCCTCGGAAAAACCCATTGCAAGAAAACTGGTGGAACAGATCTGAGGGTTTTTTATTATTACGTAGTAGAAAATTTTCAATACATATCTGAATACCTCATGGGTTATTCAGTTACAGAGAGATAAATATTGGCACAAATATTTGTGAGATTACCTCACACAATCACCGAGAAAAATTCTTGGCTAATTCGGCCACTTGATGAGGTGCCTCTAGCAAGCCTTGCGCTGCCTCTGTGCAGTCCTCACACAGTCCCTATGTCAGCCCCTTGTTTGGTCAATTTAGTATGTCCTAAATTGCTATTTAAAATGTCAATCCGGGAGTCGTAAACTGATCAAGTGAAGTGCACTGTATGTGCAAGATAACCTTTTCCTTAGTCTTTTGTCGTTTTTGAGTTTTTAGTTTGTTTTTGGGTTTATCTTCTGTGGATTCCCTAGTGTGAGATGGCGAAATTGAGAATGAAGTGTGAATGGTAATGGTGATTTCTACAATGATTTTCCAAACTTAAAATTTCTCAAAAAAAAAGTTTCCAAACTGACTGTAATGAAATCAATTCTCAAAAAGAAGTAAATGCACCAAAACAATGAACTAGTGACAATGGCCCAGTATCCTTACTGCTCTATGAAAAAGAAAATAAAATCTGAACTTAAAGCAACTCAAAGACTGAAAGCAAAGCAAACTAAATCACACTACTTCAACCCATACTCTGACCCTTCACCTTTCGACTCAGTCCGGCTATAGGA
>APFE030871207.1:3922-35552 GCA_000404065.3 Pinus taeda | reverse complement strand
TGCAGTCAGTTAGATGAGTAAGAAACAATCTGTAGTGGCACTATCAACTACAGAGGCAGAATACATGGTAGCCACTCATGCAAGCAAGGAAGCAGTTTGGTTGCAAAGATTGTGTTCAAGAATGGGGTTAGTACAGGAAGCTACAAGGATAGATTGTGACAGCCAAAGTGCAAATTTCTTGGCAAAGAACCTGGCATATCATTCAAAGACAAAGCACATTGATGTTCAATATCACTTTGTGAGCAATATGATAGAAGACAAAAAGGTGTTGTTGGTAAAGGTGGACACTTTGAAGAATACTGCAGATGCATTGACAAAATCTGTGAGCTCTGAGAAGTTCTCTTGGTGTAGAAAACAATGGGCATTGCAGGGCTGGATAAATGACTAAAATCTCTTGTGGCCCCTTGTGGAAAGAAAACAACAAGTGGGATAATGTTGGGTTGTGTTATATTCTTTCCGCGACTAGTCCATGTAGTTAACAGGGGGTTAGAGGGGGGGAGGTCACAGGGGGTTTGAGGGGTACCCATAACCCCACTATATGGGGTCCGGGGTAGTGCCCCAGAAAATTTGGGTTTTGGACCCTATGTTAGGTTGGGCGGACCCACCTATGGTTTTGTGCATGATTTTCGCACATGGTTTTGGACGCGATGGTTTTTCGGTCCATGGTTTTGGATGCGATGGTTTTTCAGTCCATGGTATTGGATGCTTCGACATGTATAAATATGTATTGTAACATTGAAAGGAATATAATGAAAAATCAAGCTGGTAGTCCCGGTTTTGGGATCCAGGGGAAAATTTCTGTGTATATGCGTTTTATGTGTTATGCTCTCACATTTTTTATTTTATGTGTTTTAGAATTCGTATGCAGGTAATTTGTGCACGGGATTAAGACCTACATGGCGAACCATCATTGTCATATAAAATGCATAATCATATTATGTATGATATAAGTGTTTGGATCCCATAGCTCTAAATACATCAGACATGCCCATAGCATGTTACAAAAATCACAATCAAAGGGACCCAGATGTCCTTATATATAGTCATCGTCTGACGGATCTCGCACCAAAGGCTCTGGTCCACCTGCATGTAGATCGTGTACTGCCTGACCAACCATTGCCGTGTGCCTCGTGATACCTCGCTACTTTGAGGGAAGGATGGTACACTCATTTGTGTATCGATCGTCTAACTCATGCCATTCACGCTTTGAAACTCCAGTCAAGAGTACCTCACATCTACGATGTAGATCAGTGAGTAGTGCACTTTCCTCTAGACCTTGACGTGACAATGATGTTCCCTGATTTGTAGCCCCAGGTGTTGCGGCTTGTCCTGTATATCCTGCCGGTTTTACCAATGCTATGTATGCACACAACATATTTTACACTCTGTACTATATAGATGTGATAAAAATATGAAATGCGCCATTAAAAATAGTAACTTAATGCTTATTGTCTGGTCCCCACGCTCCCTCGGGCGGAAGTGGCAAGTTAGGATCTCCCTTATAGTTCATCCCGCTATAAGGGTAATCGTCAATATAGAGGGGCATCTAATCCCATGTGTGAAAAGATTGGGTCGGAACACCCGTTTGACTCCCCCTCCTCTCCATAATAGTTGCCCCCATCGACGCAACTTGGGCTCCTCTGGGCCCCCATCTCGGGTTTGTAAATGAGGATGGATGGTGGGTATCTTATCAAAGAAGAATGCACACAATATTGTACCAAAAGCACAGTCATAATTCACCTGCCTCCTGCAAAGACTTAACTATCATTTCACGACGACAACATCATCTGGGCCCAACCATAGTAGGTCCTGGCCAAAACACTCTTAACCAAAATCATTTGCCCACCAATGATGTGGTGGAATGCTTAGCTGCCCAAGACCCGTAGCACAACTGTGACAACAACCCGTGTCTCTAGCTACTCTAGATCACCGATTGGGATAGTCGTGCCCTTGACACGTACATTCCGTGGACAATGGAACTCCACAAATTCAATAATGTTCCTCCCACCAGGGAACACCGGATGAATATCCCCCACCACTCTGAGGGGAGGCATTCCGGTCAAGAAATAAATATCCTATAATGTGACCTCAATATTTTTCCCCTGCATGACAAAGACCTCATAGTCTAAATCCAAATAGCTCACTGTTCTTGATAGCAAGGGGTCACTTGCCCTCATCAATGGGTTCTACCAACTTCAGAAACCCATAACGAGTCAATGCCCCTCGAACCCCCTGATCCCTCTGGATCTCTGATCGAAGAGTATCTAAGTCTTGTTCACGCTAGTTGATTTTCAGCTCCGCCATGCCTATAAAACACCACATGTCTTGTTAGTTCAGAGAAGAAAACACTAGTCTACACTAATCAACCTATAACCCCCACCATGCCAACAAACCACCCTCTTTTTAACCCCAAATCACAGTTTTTTGCCCAGAAAGTGCAAGCTCACAGGTTTCCATTTGTTTCCTGTGATCTGGTTCCCACTTCTAGGCCCAAAAAGTGTGATGCAACTATGAAGAAGAGTAGGGGTCTCCCAGGGAGCTGTCGGGTGCCAAAAATTAGGAAATAAACCGCTGAAATTGAAGAGATGAGTAAGGCCACCTACCTGAAAGTTGCATACCCTAATTCCGATGGTCGGTTTGTCCACTACGATCTTCACAAGATCTAGGCCCTTTTCCTCTTCTCCAAATTCACCACAACTCACTTAGCAAATAAATCCAAATTGGAGGGAAAATGTCATTTCATAGAAAAATACACAATTTTTCTGTTGCCCTTTTCAACCAAACTATACCTCAGTTTGACAAACCTTTAGCACCGTTGGAAATCTCTCATCGATCTCTGTAATGGGTCTTCCTCAGTATTTGATGATTTGACACTTCACCAAGAAACCATTTTTCGGAGAAGGGGCGCTTTTCCGCATCTCAAAATCAAATTGCTTCATAAAGAGACACTTGTATTTTGAGGTCCACCTCCTCTTAATACTTGTCGTACCATGTGTCAATTTTCGTCATGAGTAACCATAATTTACTCATGTTTTGATGGTCCCCACTGGGCCTATTCTATGTGGCAGCATCCTCGAGTCACCCTTGTTCAGAGCATCTGTGATGAGTCACCCTTACATCCACTGAGTCTGTTTCATGTCCCATTATATCATGTCACAATATTCCATCCACATTTGCATACCGTTCATCTTGTGTTGCCCATTTTGGCCCTCAATCATACTGTCCCCATCCCCTCCGGAGTTGAGTTAGTGGCTTCCAGGTCAACCATGCACTTTATGCTCTGACAAGGGAAGTCGTCTATTTTTTCCTCAGTACCACTTTTCCCATTATCCCTGGTCTTAGTTCATTAGTCACATTACTATTTTCCCTCGTGCCTTAGTTGAGGATCCTCATTGTATCGTCTATTGCGGACCCTATTCTATTGACATTAACTCATTTATTCCAGAAGAACAACCTAGAGGCCAGTGTATCTTGGTTCCGGCTTCCATTCTTGTTCGGCGCCTCAAAACGAGCAAAGGGACTCATTATTTCCCTTTGACTTGGTCGTTTCATGTTCGTGATTCATACACTTGATGGTCCAATGATGTAGTAGATTGTACCAGTGATTCTTGAGTGTGTGAGATGTTTCAGACCTCATGAGGGGGTGGCCTTTTAGGCAGCCCCCACATGCCCATATGCATTCTTATTATGCTACAACCTCAGATGCAGTTCCATAGAGTTTATGGGTTTGGTTGCTACCGATCGCAGTGTTCATAACATACATGTCTCCTTCAGATGATCCATCCAGTTTTGTAGAGCCCTTCCCTGTTCAACAAGGCTTCTCCGATTTTTCTACCCTCCCTCCCACCCATTTTTTGAGGGAAGGGCCATTATATGTCATGTAATTAGGTATTATTGTATTCAATCTTGGTTCATGTTTTTCCAGGTGCATTATGTATATTGGATACACTATATTATTTTTTGGCTCTGTTATACCAGCATGTCATGTACTATTCAACATGTACTTCATTTCTCAGTTTTATGTTTCAGGGCACACCATTATTTTTTTACTAAGTTATCTCGGCGGGTACGGGTATGCCTCCCCCACCTCATTGAGGTTTGGTACCATAACATAAAAGGAGAATTGCATGAGTCTCGCCCCCTCTGTCCCTATCCTCTTTCACTCTAGCTTTATTGCTCTTCCTCTCTTTCTCTGACTCCCTTGTGTTGTCTAGTGATTGTGTCTTTACAACGTACTTCAGTCATACGTTTTGCTCCTAACACTCGTATGTTGGGGGGAAACCTGTTATCACCAAAAAATTGATCATCTAGCCTAATTTACTAGATGGATCGAAGTACACCATGTCAAACCAATTTTACCATAGTAAAATTGCTTTCACTGTGAGAAATTACTTAATAAACCACCTTTGTTAAGTAATTTATAGTAAAACCCATGAAAAATAATTAAATAAATCACTATTATTTGATTTTCTTCTAGGAATAATTAATTAGACTATTGTTCAATTATTATTCCTTGTCATATTTGACCCAATCATGAAAAATAAACAGATAAATCATTAATTATCTTATTTTTATCTAAAAAATAATTAGTTAATCACTAATTAATTACTATTCTTTGTCAAATTTGACTAAATCCATTAGGAATAATTAAATAAATTATTATTTGTTTATTATTACTTAACTAATTCCTTGAGATGATAAATAAATCATTTATTTATTTATTATTTCTAAATAAAAGTTTAAATTTTTTCCCTCCTAACTAACTATAATAAAATATTCCAAGTGGTTAATCCAAGAATGGGGTTAATAATATTTTATTATCACTCATTATTTGAGGATAACTTAATAGTTTGTTATAAATAGAAATATTTTTCATTCATTATTCACTTTTGATTATTTTCATTGTTGCACTCACTGCTGTAACTCTGATTATTTTCATTGTCGCACACCATATTTTTGTTATGTTTATACATTATAGAGGAGAGAGACTCTACATAAACTGAAGACGTTTGAGGATAGCCAAGTACCCATCCCATAGAGGGGGACTGGTAACATCTATTTGTTCCCTTCACAGGTGTTATAAGAAAAACTATTTTTTGTATATCTAGTTTCGATTGGATGATTGGAGTTATTACTATTTATTTTTCTTGTTTGACTATGATTGTGGCATGGATTAGAATTTTGGCAGGTTTTGTTTCTATCAGTTGATGCAGATCTACAATGTTTAGCAGCTATTTATATTGTTGAGCTTGTTTGTCATCCACAATCTTAAGTGGGTTCTTTTCGTATATCTTTAAGAAGAAAACACTACAACAATTTTGAACCATTGGGAGGATTATCTTCACAATTTTATGGGATAATGGTGATGTATGTCAATGTTTTAGTGTCGATATGTAGGAGTGTAGGCCTAATGTCTAAACCAAGGATCATTAATTACTTTAATTGACTTGTGTGCATGGTCCAATTCTTGTTTTGGAGCTTGAGTAAGCTGACTCCCTTTTTCTTTTGTTCCTTCAAATGACGACATGGCGCTTGGTGTTGATGTTCATTATGTTTATATATTTTCTTCTAGGTCCTTGTCCTCATAAGGGTCATTTTCCAAGTTCTAGCTGTTCTTGAATTCTTTAAGGGTCATTTTTCATGTAGTAGGGTCCATTGAAAGTATGCAACATGGCTATTCTTTGGATGCAAAATTAAATTATGCATCTAACGAGCGTTCTCACTCGAAATTTGAGTAAAATCATTGGGAGATAAGTTGAAATACGAGTTGAAAAAGCAATAATTTTTTTTTTTTTTTTTATTACCTTTTTACTCCAAAAATGGCGAACCATTCCCCATGGTTGACATCATCATACTGAATCCTATTGGTTCTTATAAAGTTGGTTTTTATTGTACATTTTTGTTTTGAGTCCCATTAGTTTGCATAATCATTTTTGAGGCACTCATTGGATGCGGTTCTCTATTTTCCGCATAATTTTTAATTCTCTTGCATGCATTATTAACAATGTTCTATAGATCTAGAAATATAAAAAGAAATAGAATTGTAATAGTGTAGGATTTCAGATTTTAAATATAATTTTATCAGATTTGTTGTGACGAACTGTCCAGTGGAATATCCATGACATATTATATATGAAGGGATTTGTGCCATACTACTAATCTATAGCCCAAGGAAACAACCCTCTTGTTTTTTTCTTCCTAAGGTTATTTAACATCATTTTGAAGGTTTTGAAGGTGTCTTCATAGTCTAGGAGGATGTCGGTGAATCGTTATGGTCAATAATTGTTTTCTACTATTAGTGGTTTAGAAGCTCATGGTTTTGGTAAACCATGGTATCTTCCTATGGTATTTTAAATGTGGAAGAAAATAAAATAAAAAACTAACCATGCAATTAGCTTTTACTATATACAACCATTCATTAGTTTTTACCATATTGATTTATGGTATTCATCCATAGTATTTACATGTGGTATTTGAAATATAATAAAAGTGCATGACTCTAGGTGAAAAAGACACCATAAAATAATATAAATATGAGCCTTTGCCATTATAAAATCCATGGAGTTTCTCATGATGTACCCCTATGACATTTTACCATTTAATAAAAATAATTAAGCTCTTTTCATATCATTTTTTCCCTCCATATCATTTCTTTTATGAAATTGTGACATTTTCTATTGCCATTATTTATTCTCATTTCTTAGATATCCTAGATCAGAGCTATCAAAGCAATCTACTCCTCATTGTCTCCTAGTGCATGCCCTCGACAACGTTAGGGTAGAAAGCGTTGAATCTCAAAGTAGTTTCACTTGAGGAAAACGACTCTCACCAGCCCAAGCAATCTCCCATGGAAGAAGACAGAGAGATGGGAGAGTAGGAGATCCTATCAAGTTGTTTCTCGAGGAAGAACTTGTGTGGTAGAGGAGATGATGACAATTTTTGCTAGATTATTCGATGGTTTCCAACCTAACCAAGACACCCTCAACAAGTGAAAATTTTGGAGGTGCTTCACCCTTCAAGATACGAGTTGACTTGGATATCCCCTTATTTGAAGGACAAATAATTAAGGATTCTTTGGAGAAATGGTTAAATATGTTAGAGGGCTTTTACTTTGTCCAAATATTTTCCGATAATGAGAAGATCACTTTGTGATCCTGAAAACCCTTCCCCATGTCAAATATTGGTGGGAAGGTTGCTGGAAGAGATACAATGAAGATGAGTATGTGATACTCAATGTAGGCCCCACTTGTGATGCTTTTTTTGATGCGCTCAAGGATGAATTCTACCCTGTAGGGAACTATGATGACCAATGCATGATATGGATGACTCTGCAACAAGAGAGAGAGTAGATAATGTTAGAGTACACCAAGTTTTTCCATATATTCCACTCAAAGTTAAGAATTAAAGACTGTGCACCACACTTGGCTTTAAAGCATTGAAGTGGCTTACATAAATGCATCCAAACAAATATGAATTTCCTTGACATATCCTCATTAGTAGTCACTTATTGAAATTCTATCAAACTACAATAGAAACTGAAGAAAAGGAATAAGTGGGTATTTGGGTTTACAAATCCAATACAACAAAAGCCATAAAAAGGAGGCCCTTAATCATAGAAAAAGGGATATAGCAAGGAGAGCCCACTTAAAGAAAACTAGCCCAAGTCAAAAGCAAAAAAGGCTAGTGTAGTGCCCCACTCTAGTCGACTGACATTGATATGACATTAACATTTATTTAGCCCTAAGGCCCACCCTTTATTCTTTGAAGATCTCAGGTTGAGGATCCAGACACATGATTCTATTATTAGTGGTTGTGATGTTTATGTATATTCTCCATTGATATTATGATGAAGATAACATTAATGGTTATGCATGTTATCTATTGGTATTATGATGATTGTAGCATTAATGGTTATGCATGTTCTCTATTGGTATTATGATGGTTGTAGCATTAATGGTTATGCATGTTCTCTATTGATACTATGATGATTGTAGCATAAATGGTTATGTTTGGTCTCTATTGAATTTATGATGATGATAGCAGTAAAGGATATGTATGCTCTCTATCGATATCATGATGATGATAACTTTGATGGATAGGTATGTTTTCTATTAAGGTTACGATGTTGATAGCTTTGATAGATATGTATGTTTCCATTGATGTCGTGATGATGATAGCCATGATGGATGTGTCCCCTATTTTACCTACTTGCATTAGTTATGGTTCACAATGAACAATGATGCGATCGACTAAGTGATGTTAATGATGCGAATGAGTAGGTGACGTTAATGATGCTATTATGACAATGAATAACATTGAGAAACCTTGTTACTGATGATTATTGAGTATTGTAGGAATCCACCAGAGGCACTCGCATATGATGAGTTGACGACACCTAGTTTGATGAAAATTTATATTATTTTATCTTTGAAATTCTAAGTCAATTTTGAAACCTGCTATATATGTTTATCTATATTCTGTTGATATTTTAGTGGTTGCAGGCAGAAATTAGTTGCCTATCCGAATGACTCACATATGGGTGGTGGGGTTCTACAATTGGATGGAACTGCATGGGAGGGGTGGGGAGGTGTCCCTGATCTCACCCACTAGTACTCTCGCCGTGACTTGTGCTGGAAAGATTGAAACACCTTTGTCTTGAAGATCACGATGTCATGAGGGTAGGTCCCAAAGTTGGGTCGCTCATGAGGATTTTACCGGGGGCGTGCATCAAGGCGAATTCCTTGATCCCCGACACCGTTAGTCTCACTATAGCAGGCAACATAAGAGATGATAGTGGTCTCTGTCGTTGCACCTATACTTTCCCCTTGTAACCACTTAATGCTTGAAGGGAAAGTGGCATGGTACCCTTAGAACTTCAAGGGAATTTCTTGAAGGGCACGACCAACATGGCATCCTTGGCATCACAAATAAATTGTTAGGCATGATACCCTTGGAACTTCAAGGGAAGTTCTTGAAGGGCACAACCAAACTTGGCACCCTTGGAATCATTAAAAATAAATAAATAAATAAATATAATCAAGATATGAAAACTAGGTAAATTCACATCAACGGTAAATGATGTTAGAAACTGAGGTAATTAAATCAAGAATAAAACTTGGGTTAAGAGGATCATGGGAAGAAATAAAATATTTTACCTTAAAAACTCTACCCTCCCCATGTTGGAAAATATTAGGTAGATAATGTAGTTTAATTAGGTAAAAATGGGAAAACGGGACATAAATGTAAGGATAAATATTAATCTTAAAATAGTTAAACCTAATTAAGAGAAGAGGATGGTGAATTAAAATAAGATTAATAAATTAAATTTTAGAGAAATTTAGAGAATCTCCATGTGGCAACAACCAACATAAGAATATCCATCTAAGAGATAACTTGAGTTAAAATAGGGAGTAGATAGGGGATCAGATCTTGATTTACAATTGACTTCAATAATGAACTCAAATTAAGGAGTAAAAAGGGGGATTAAGAGACAACTAGGAGAAGAAATAGGAATATTGTTAAGGTGAGGAAAAATATTATTTTTAAATTAAAATTTAAGTAAATAATTTTTGAGATCCTTGATGAGAGAGTGACACATGGGTGGGTGAATAATCAAACTACTGGATTATAAAAAATAATTAATTATGCATGAAAGACCAAGTGTCACATATGAGGACTCCTATAAAAGAAGGGGCAGGCCATAAGAGAAATGACTTCTAGATTTGAGACCTCTGTGGCTTATTTATTTCGACTTAGTTACCAGAGAATCCACAATAAGAACCATTTTTGGCCAACGTTTCGAATCCCAACCGGGATCCATCATCAGGACCAAATGAATGCTTGATAGAAGAAGAGCTGATTTTAGAGATAAATAGTAAATGAATGCTTGAGAAATGACTTTTTATTTACCCTACTGTTGGATCGATGAGATTATGTTAGAGTAGTGACTACGATCTATAGTGATTTTGGTGAGGTAAAGGACTTTTGAGAGGGGACTCTTGAGCCAAATACATTATTCTTGAGTTCCAACTACTACAAATATATTATTCTTATCAAAACAATGGAAACAGGTAGTCTCTCATAATGCCAAGTTTTCCCTTTCCATGGTTCAGTGAGGAGGTGAACAACAAGTCATTGCAACCACCATAACTTAAATGCAATCTCTCTCTACAGAACATAATCAAGTGGACAAGCTTGTAGAAGGGTTCAAAGACATATTCATCTCACCTACAAGGGTGCCTCTACATTTCCAGGTGAAACATCCACATACATGGGCTGATAACATTTCAAATGTTCAACATGGATATAATACAGCTATGTACAACTCTATTGCCCATAACTCTTTTTAGATGTGTTCGAGGTTCCATCTAGTGGCCCCTATGGATGCTACTTTTTTAACCCCATATTCAATAAGAAAGTATTCCCATGCTCAGGCTGAAACAAATCAAGCAACCAAAATTGTTAAATGGATCTAGCACCTCCAACACCAGCTTTATGATAACATGCGAAAATATTGTTAGTTTGTGCAACTCAGACAAGTGTTCTAGTCTCAGATTGTCTACGAGGCTAGGAAACACATTTTCTCTAATACCTAGAATTTGTTTCATGAGAAAAGGTCTTGATTGGATTTAACTAAGCAGTTAATTAAAATTTGCTAAGTTTAGCTTAGTTAAATAACTTAATTAATGAATATTAACTGGGGTAAATACATTTTCCTCTAGAGACTTATGGAAAAGTCACTTGATAGGGTCAATATTAGCCATCAATTGTGATTATATCATGGCCAATGATTCATTAATGATAGATTATAAGAGTAAATCGATGAGCATTTGGAGAAGACACAAAGACACAAATTTTCTGTGAGAGAAAGGACGTAGAGGAAGCACATGGACATCTGCAGTAGGGGTTTTAACAAAGATTTCCAAAGAGATTCTTCCCAAAGATTTACAGGGAAATTAGGAGATTGATTTTTCTGCAGTGAGAGGCCAATTTTCTAGCAGTGTGAGTTGCTCCAGATGGGGTGTAAATTACCCAGATTAGAAGTGTGAATTATTGAGTGAGGAGAAATTCTGAGACAAAAAAAATTTCAGCGAAGAGATGAATTTGCATAGGAGGATTGATTTTCCAGAGGATACAAAGATTTTATAGCGGAGGCCATGTTTATTTACCCAACTAATGCGAGTTGCTAGAAGGGCTAAGTTTCTCAACCAAGCAGCACATGTGAGCCAAAATTAGTTTCAGAGGGAGGCCAAATTGATTTTGGTGGGTTGTTTAGCTTCTAGGAGGTCAGAGGTGTCTTGTAGAAGTGAAGAAATAATTTTTTTTTCCATATTTTTTCTAGTTCTAGGAAAGCAATTATAATATTTTTGCTAAAGAATTAATAATAAAATCCTCATATGCTAAACTGGTTTTCCCTTTGAGGTTTTCCAAGGGACATTTATCGGAAAACAACGGTGTTCATTATTTGTGTGTGTGCATATATTTCTCAGTTCCTGTAGAATCTATTTATTTATGAAGTTACAATTGGATTTTATTCAATATTTACTACAAGTTAATTGCAGTTGACAAATAATATGAAAAGGTAGGAGAATAATAACCAATAATTGCAACAATTAATTAAAAATTTCACATGGTGTCAAAGAATATTTGATGGCAGTAGGAGGAACTTCGTAGAGTACCGGAAGCGAAAACACACGAGGGTTTTACCTAGGTTTAAATTCTTCAAGTTATTTCCTAGTTTATTTGAGTTCACAGAATTTCCAGTTTTCCAGAGATGCCCGCAGTAGGATTGAGAGATCAGGATAGGTTGGATGGAGACTCCGATTTTGGCATTTGGAAGACAAGGATATTATTCCTATTGGACAAACATGGTTTGAAGGAGTTTTCTACAACCATTATTATTGTACCTACATATCCCATCCAGTCTAATGAATACATAAGGGATAATTGCAAAGCAAAGATAATGCCTCTCTAAAAAGTGAGAGATCATATCATTCCACATATCACAGAGAATAACACTATGATGGAAATGTGGGATGCCATTGTAAAAATGTATCAGGATCTTATAGATAATATGAAAATGGTTCTTAAGGAGAAGCTGAGGACCATTCATTAGAACAAGGGAGAAGACATGTCTTCATATCTCACTAGAGTTCGACCTGCCATAGATGAGCTAACTGCAGTTGGTGACAAGCCCAATGATGATGAGGCGGTGCGAATAACACTCAATGTATTACCAAGGAGTGGGGTGTTTTTTTCCAAGTAATTAATGGGTGGGATAAAATTCCAGATTGGGAACACCTTTGGAGCGATTTCACTCAAGAAGAGCTTAGGCTCAACTTGGTTAGTGGGAGCAACAACAAAGACAAGGCACAAAAGGTTGAGAGGGAGAAAGAAAACATGGCCTTAGGAGGGAAAGGAAGAAGGGTCCCAAAAAGGGACAAGACTCGAAAGGGGATAAGGAAAAGAAGAAGAAGAAACTTTCAAAGGCCAAGTGCTATGGCTATCATGAGTTTGGCCACTATGTCAACAATTTCCCATTTAGGAAGAAGAAGGAAAATAAGTAGGTTGCAACTTCAGAAAATGTAGATAAGCTCTCCAACATGATGGATCAAGAGTTTTCTTTGTTTGCTTGCCTGACTAGCTCGACTTCAAAGGGTGTATGTTATATAGAGAATGAAATTCAATTTCACATGATAGGAGTTAGGGAGTACTTATCTAGTTGTTAAGACTTAGGTTGTCCCTTGGCTCCTTAAGGGATACGGTTGAGGTAACCACTAACCAATCTTTGGACTGCAGGTTCTAGCCCACCTGTAATCAGAGAGGGCTCTCTCTTTATGATTTAGCTTTGTTGATGAGTATTTTAGGCTAGTTATTGGGTTCAGGGTTTTTGTTTGTGTTTGGGTGGAAGGAAAATGCTTTCAAGCAGAGAGGCAATTCATAAAGTGATAAGTTTCAAACCATTGGGCATGGAGTCATGGATCAGGATTGCCGGCGTGTTTATTGGTCACAAGAGGAAGATGGAGCAGGATAGCTGTACACAAAACAACTTACAAACTAAAAGATGAATGAAATGTAAGGAATGAGAGGCACTTAAGAATCTCTCACTCAGCTTAACAGAGGGAAGGGATGATCTCTATCTAGGGGCAATGAAGAATCCCTGGATAACTGTCATGCGTGATAAGGTTAGGGAAAACATGAGCCATATGGAATTCATATTTATGCCTAAACAGATGAAAACATAAAGAAACAACAGAAATTGAGCATAGAGTGTAATCAAACAAATTCTAAGCTAATCTTCTTTTCTGCTGTTTAGATGGTAACTTATGAATGGAAAACAGAGGTAAGAAGCACTTATTGAGTTATGCGACAGCACAAGAATTCCATAATCACTCTTCAACCGTTAAACACAGTGAACAATCCATTCTACAAAGCTCATAAGCAGTCTTTGATTATAGAAACTATCAGTTATTATAGTGCGAGTCTCTCCTGGAGCAAACTCAGCTAAGGATAGCTTGTCAACCAACCAACACTTAATACCATCTTCCAGGTTGTTTTTATAGTGCAAATATCCCAAAATATTTATTACAACCGACCTAAAACATGTATGCGAAAAAAGCTTTCTAAACCTAAAACTGTGTTAGTATTAACTGCAGGTAAATATCTATTGAACTGTGTCAGAGGTCGCTGCATCAAAATGAGTGTAATGTGGCCCTTGGTGGCTCGATGCAGTACTAATGGAATAACTGCGCTTTGGGATTTGCAGTTCTGATCTTGTGTGAGTTAAATGTGCAATAAATGTGATTTGAGAGCCTTGAGCGGCTTCGCCCTTTTCTTTGACTTTGCTGGAAGGTGTTTAATTTTCACCTGCTTTGGGCCGCTGCTAAAATCTTCGCTGATACTCTTCGCCGCAACACTGATACTCTTCGGCATTATCTTGGGCTTTATCTTTCCTCTGGTACTCTTTGGCGATTGGATTGAAACACTATCTGCCGCTCCCTGATTCATTATGACATTTGAATTTGGCTTCCTTCTGCTTCTGTTTTGATTAAAACTGCAAAATCGGCTCTTTTTCAGTGCAAAACAGCTAAGGAATCAAAAGATTCCCTAAAGATTCTCCATTTTGGCCTATTTCCCGTAGCGATGCGCGATTAGCGCCAAGGTGCTAATCGCGCATCAGAAACTGCCTTTGTTTCTGAATCTGGGCTTCCTAAGCTGCGATTTCGCCTTCGCGCCCTTTCTGTGGCGGGTGACGTCAGTAGTGAGTTCTGATACGGTAAGTGACATGGCAGGGTGATGTGGTTCTTGCATGGCATGATATTTCTTTTGTTATTGCGATGCGATATACTCTCTATGAAGCGATAGCGATATCGCATTGGCGAAAAGGGAATGCGGCATGTATTTGGGGAGATGGATCTAGCGATCGCCGACTTGCGATATCGCATCGGCGGAAAGGGGAAGGGGCATATATATGTGACATATAACATTGCGATATTGTCGACTTGCGATATCGTATCGGCAGAACACTCATCGGGGAGAACTCTAATCGGGCAATATTGGCATTGAAATCTCCGACTGCGATATCGCATCGGAGGAGGTCGAAAGGGCGGAAGAAGTGTGTGTGTGCTTTTGAAGAGTATTTGAGGCCTCAGAAGGGGTCCGATGACCTAAAACAAAAGGACTTTCATGCTTTGGAAGGAGTCTATTGCATGAGATGATGGTTTGAAGGGGTAGCATGAGGGTTCTTGCCAAGTTTCAGATAAACTGAGCAATTCCCGGGGGTACTTATGGTTATTTTCAACCAGAGGGAGGGGATATATACATAAGGGAGTTATTAACATAGTTTTAGTAAGGGGAATAGGAAATAGATAGGGAGCTACATAGTACAGTTAGTAGTTAATATGACAAGTGATAAGAAAGCGCTAAGTATGTAAACCTTAGGCTATTAGGGGAAAAGTGGCCCATAGAAGGAAATGACCATTCCTTGAGCAAAGCAGATCTTTACCAAGGCAATTGACATGGAAAATGATGAGACTAAGAGATATCAAGCAGATCTTGACCTCTTTGGGGAAGTTAGTGAATGATTTGAGGGAATAAAGAAGGAGGGGGAAGTTAGTCATGCCTCGCTTGAGCTTTCCGTATGAAACTGTCTGATGATTGTGACCTGAATAGATATAACACTTGAAAACATGAACTTGATCACCAATCAATGTTCTGCAACCTCAAAACTACCTAACCAGCCTACTTGCCTAACATTTTTTCTTCTTTTGGATTGGGCGCACTTGAGCTAGCAAACCCAAGATTTCAACTTTTTCTTTTCTGTTTTCCTATCTGCAAACTACCCTTATCTCTTCCAAGGGCCCAGATTAAGCAGTTGGGCTCCTTAATTCTCTACCTGCCTAAGGATATGCCAAGATTAAGTTGATTGGACATATATTCATTCTCTATATTCTAAAACAGGAAATTGAAATCTAGGGAGACCAAGATTAAGCTGTTTGGACTTCCCTTTAACTGAAAATTCTCCAAAAATGGAATAACTTATCAAAATTGGAGTACAAAAATGAAACTTGAATTGGCCCTCTCTCTTGGCATCCATTCTTTGGCCTTTGTAGCAAATACGGAACACTGTAGCATGCTAAGTATGACATATTTGGCATGTAAAAAAGTCAATCATGAATTATGAGTAACCTTCTGTAGCAGGAGGCTAACACTAGCTATAAGGAGGAGTACACCAGGTTCTAGATTTAGATGGGGAACGAGTCCAATTACACTCATATAGCACGAGGGACTATTATATTTAGAGGGAGAACAATAAGCAGATACTGATACATGATGTGTTGCATGTGCTAGGCATGGGGATGAATTCGACCTCTGTTTCAGTCCTTTAGGAAAAAATGTACAATTTCATATTTATAGGGGCTAGATTGTTGTTATAACACAAGGATTGAATGTCAACCATAACAATTAGAGTGAGGAGCAACTAGTTATATAGGTTGCAGTTAGACACACCTAAGGCACTAGTTAACAACAATAGTTTGAGAGACCAAGGGGAGCTATGGCATAGGAGGATGGGCCATATTCATAATAGACCACTCAGTGTGCTTCACGAGACATTGAAAGGTGTTTCATAGGTGACCACAAAGCACGATAATGTATGAAGAAGATGTGTGTTTGGGATGTTTGCCAAGGAATATTTTCTAAGGAGTGACTATAGATCACAGGGTATTTTTGACCTTGTACATTTAGATATATGTGGGCCAATTTCATTGAAATATTACAGAGAGTATGAGTAATTTTGTAATTTTATCGATGATTTCTCTAGGAATATTTGCATCTATTTCTTGAAGACCAAGGATGAGGTCTTCAGTTTCTTTCACGAGTTTAAGATTCTATTGGAGAAGGCGACAAGTAGAAAGATATGGAATCTTCGGTCAGATAATGGAGGCGAATATAGCTTAAAGGAGTTTTGTACCAGGGTAGGAATCAAGAGAGAGTGGATGGTTCCCTACAACCCATAGAAAAATGGGGTTTCTAAGAGGAAGAACCTGTATATTTCGAAGGAAGTGAGAGCAATGTTGTATGACTAGGATCTCCCGCGCCACTTATGGGAAAAGGCATGAAGTACAACAATTTATATTCAGAACAAGGTCCCACATAGAGTGCTTGGAAAGTTGACTCCTAATGAGGCTTTCACTGGGAAAAGGCCAGTTTTCAGTCACTTCATTATATTTGGTTGCCAAACATACTATCACATTCCAATTGGGACACATTCAAATCTCGATCATATTGCAGAGCAAGGTTATTTCGTTGGATACAACAAAACCTCGAAGGCATACAAGATCTTCATCCTAGGGTCCAAGAGGATTATTTTCAGGTGATATGTCAAGTTCATGGAGGAAAAGGCGTACATAAGGTCTAGAGAGTTGTCAAAAAATGAATATTATACTGAGCAACCAATAGAGGCTCCCACAGTTGCACAATAGAATCAAGGGAAACAACAAAGCATGAGTACAATGACCAATATGAGCACAAGTTTAGGTGTGAGTGCTCCTGAGGCTTCATAGAGTATGGAGAAATAGATGCATCATATTAGGGAGATGTATCAAGAGGTTATGGAGGTGGATATTTCTAACTCCACTATTGGAAAGAGGAACCGAGAGGTTCAAGCTACACTCAAATATGCTTAGGGTATTTTGGAGGATCCTAAGATGAAAAAGAGAGAGTGGAGACAACCAAAATGGTACACTAGATATATGGAGTTATTCAGTCAGTTGGTTAATAGTGAGCCTGCCAACTATCAAGAGGCCACACAACAGTAGGTGCGGCAAGATGTGATGGTTGAGAAGTATACCTCAATCATGTAGAATGATGTTTGGGAGGCTTTTTGAGACTGATAGATAGGGTGGTGGTTCGATCATGTTGGATCTACAAGATGAAGCATGATGTAGATGGAAACATTGAGAAATACAAGCGTAGGTTCATGGCCAAGGGGTTCTCTCAGAAGGAGGGAATATATTATGAGGATACTTTTGCTCCTGTGGCCAGGTACACTTATATATGAGCCGTGATCTCATTAGTAGTACAAATGGGATGTCAAATCCATCAGATGGATGTCAAGAAAACATTCCTAAATGGTGAATTAGTGGAGGATGTGTATATTGAACAACCAAAGGGATTTATGGCACACAACATAGAGACCCATGTATGCAGGTTAAAGAGAGCCTTGTACGGGCTCAAGTAGGCTCCTAAGGTGTGGCACATCGACAAATACTTCCAGGGCATGGGATTTGTGAAGAGTAAGGAAGGAAACTTATACCAGTTGGTGGTTGGGGGTGATGTTCTCATTCTTGTCCTGTATGTGGAAAACTTGTTCTTGATAAGTTCACTGGGGCTCATTGAGGAGCGTAAGCATGACCTTGTAGTAGAGTTCGAGATGAAGCACTTGCAGTTTATGCACTATTTTATAGGCATAGAGGTTTTTCATACATGTGGTAAGATATACCTTGGTCAAGGGGGATATTGTATAGATATCCTGAGGATATTTAGGATGGACAATTGTAGGGCCATGTCTACACCCATGATTAGTAATTGTAGGAATATAAATGCATCTAGGGAGAAGGATGTAGACCCCGCCTTGTACAGGCAATTGATAGGCTCTGTCATGTATATGCTCAACACTAGGTTAGACATATCCTATGTAGTTAACTCTCCAAGTTAGTTTATGGTAGAGTTGAAGAGAGCGCATTGGGTAGTAGGAAACCATGTGTTGAGCTATTTGCATGGCAAAATAAAGTATGGGACATGTATGCTCAAGGTGATGGTGTGAAATTGGTAGGATATACTAATGGAGACTGGGTAGGAAACATAGTAGATTTGAAAAGAACTTTAGGTTGTTGCTTAAACATGGGATCAAGAGTTGTTTCTTGGTACAGTAGGAAACAAAAGTCCATGGCACTGAGTTTAGGCAATGAAGAGTACATAGGAGTGATAATGGCTACATGTGAGGACATATGGCTTCAAAAGCTATTGGAAACCTTATTTAGTTAGAGGATAGAGACTATGGTGATACACTGTGATAATCATAGTTACATCAGGTTGCCAGAGAACCCAATGGTTCATGACAGGATCAAGCATATAAACATCAAGTACCACTTCATCAGGGATTGTATGTAGCGCATGATTATACAGTTACAATATATACCTATAGATGAGTAGGTAGAAAATATTTTGACAAAGGCTTTGGGGAAGGTGAAGTTCATCTTCTTTAGAGACAAGTTGGGTGTTATGCAGAAAACCTTCCTCACTAAGAGGGGGTGTTTGTTTGTGTAGCTGAGACAAGTGTTTTACTCTCATATTATGTCTATGAGGTTAGGGAACACATTTTCTCCAATAACCATAATTTCTTTCATGAGAAAAGACCTTTATTTTTTTTTTCTCTGTAACATCTATTTCTATTAACTGGTAAACAAAATATTTTTACATGAGGTGGCGGCTGCAAGGGCAGGAGCCCGCAAGCCTTGTACATTACAAAACTGCCCCATTACTATAGAAACCGGGGAGATTCAAAAACATATAGCCAATTCTGTTGGCTTTACAAGCATGCCGAGAGAGATAGAACAGAAAGATAAGCACAAAAACAGAGCTGAGAACCCGGGTCCAAGAACCGAACATACGCCGCGGCGAGGAGAGACCCAAAACTGGGCAGTGCTTCCAGAGCATCCACCAGAGAGCCAAAAAGAACGACCCAAAGTACCAATTATTCATTTTTCCCTCGTCCCCCTGTGTCTCCTCGGCCTGCAGACACGCATCGTCCTGACTGAGCAATTCTTTGTCACCCAACACGTGGCCCTCCTGCATCTTGTCGGTGGTACCAGCATCAGTGTCCATTGCAAAATTAACACAGTCAACCAGGGGAGGGATTAAGGGTGGCGAATCGACTTGGATAACCGGTTCAGTCTCCCTTTTAACATCCATGGCGTTCTTGGCAGAGGAGCGCTCAATACTGTGAGAGGAATTGGGGTTAATGCAAGAGATAGGCGACCTGGTTAACTTCTTCAGACATGAGGATGGTAATCTGGGCTGAAATCAGAGGGCGGTTCAGATTACTTTGGAATTTAAAATGAGTGGACTGAAAGGCACTGTTAGGAATCGAATGGTGAGAGGGATAGCTGGGAGGAGGATCCTCAGGGGAGGAAGAGAGGTTAATAGTTGTGAGCAGCGGGTTGGGCTAAGGGCGAGCGGAGGGACGCTTGCTGCTGCCAGGTCATTCACCCGAGCGGGTGCTTTTCCCTGATCACTTCATAATGCTGACAGTCACCGAAAACTCAACAGAGCCAATACTAAACCCAGAATAATGCCTCAGATGAACCGAAGGCTGGAGAGAAAACATGGAAGAAGCACAAAACCGAGAGACAGAGCAAATGTAACTTATGTGACAGCGAATAAACCACTTACCCCAGGCCACCGAAGGATTTCCAGTGCGCAGTACGCAGGTAGAATGGTGGTGTTGCAGATTCAACCCTGAATAGGCTCGGATTTCCCCTCTGAAACTAGACGCCCTCTCAACTTCGCATTCTGTCCTCAGAACAAACTGAACACCATACTCCTGAATCGACGAGGTGGAAATATCACCGGGAGACTCCATGTAAATAACCAATAGCAGGCGGGGTTGGGCTTCGGCCTTCATTAATGGCGCCGTCCTGCTCTGGCCTACGACCATAAAAGCATTCCTCCCTCCTCCAGACGAGACCTGGGGCTCCACACTGCGGAGCAGGTGGCATTACGAGGGGTGGTTAAGCTGCATGAATGCTATTTATGGCAGGAGGATCACCCGGATCCGGGAAGAAAAGACCTTTATTAGATTTAATTAAGTAGTTAATTTTTTTTTTTTTAAAGTCTAACTTAGGGAAATAACTTGATTAATTAATATTAATTGGGGTAAACCGATTTTCCTCTTGAGACTTCCAAAAAAGTCAAATGATGGGGTCAAGATGATCTTAGCCTTCGATTATGATTAGATCATGGCCATTGATTCATCGATGAGAGATTATAAGATGAAATCAATGGGCATTTGGAGAAGACATAGAGAAATAAATTTGCAGTGAGAACAAGGGCGCAAAGGTAGCACATGGACATGAGTAGTAGGGGTTTGAAAAAAGATTATCAATGATATTATTCACAGAGATTTCCATGGAAATTAGGAGATCTATTTTTCTGCAGTGAGAGGTCAATTTTCCAATAGTGCGAGTTGCTATAACATGGGGTGCGAATTACCCAGACTGACAATGCTCAGTGAGGATAAAGTTTGAGGCAAGGAAATTTGCAGAGGAGAGATCGATTTTCACAAGAGGATTGATTTTCCAGAGGAGACAAATATTTTCCTGTGGAGGCTGTGTTTATTTACCCAACGAGTGCAATTTGATAGGAGGGACGAGTTTCTTATCTAGGTTACAAACATGAGCCGAATTCAGCTTCAAAGGGAGGCTAAATTGATTTTGGTGGTTCGATTATCTTCCAGGAGTTCAGAGGTGTCTTGCAGAAGTGAAGAAATATTTTTTGCTAGATATTTGCTAGTGTCATGCAAGTGGTTGTAATATTTTTGTTGGAGAATTAATAATAAAACCCTCATTTGTTGAGCTGGTTTTCCCTTTGGGGTTTTTCAAGGGACATTTGTCTCAAAACAATGGTGTCCATTATTTTTGTGTGCATATATTTCTTAGTTCCTGTAGCATTTATTTATTTCTGAAGTTGCAATTGTGTTTTATTCAACATCTTCCACAAGTTAATTGCAGTTGACAAATAATATGAAAAGATAGGATAATAATAACCAGTAATTGCAATAGTTAATTGAAAATTTCACAAAGATAATAATAAATACAAACCTTGACATGACTAGCACTACGTTGCACACAAGTTTCAGGCTATAGTGGATCAAATCATGGACACAAGATGATGGATATACCCCAGTAGAATATATAACTCTACTAAGTAGTCAAAGCAGTGCATCTTCTTCAGTAAGGAAAGTGGTTCACAAGGATCCAAATTAAACAAAAGTTTCTACATATGATGAGGGAACGTGATGAATGTAGATCATTGCTTCCCAAGGAGGGAGGATTAGTCTAGGTGGATGTCTGTTAATCGCCATGGTCAAGAATTTTTTTCTATTGTTGGATGTTTACAAACCCATGGTATTTGAAAGGCAGAAGAAAATAAAATAAATATCTAATTGTACAATTAGATTTTACCATATACAACCATTTGTTAGTTTTTACTGTAGTGATTTATGCTATTCAATCATGATTTTTTTGTAACTTGTGATATTCAGCCTTGGCATTTAAAATATAACAAAAGATCATGACTTTGGATGAAAAGACACATCTAAATAATATAAATATGGGCTTTCACCATTAACAATGTTATTGAGTTAATAAGAATTTTATGTAGTTCTCTTTTTTTTTTGAAGGTCACATCAAATCATGATTTTCATGCCGATTTTGAAAAATGGTGATGTAGCATCACTCTTTTTTTTTTTTTAATATCTGTAAGCTAGGGTAGTGTTGACGGTGCTGGAAATCCATCAACCAAGGGGGTATCCCCGATGTGAAGTACCAATTATACCTCACACCATTTGGAATAGGAGCATCATCCGAAATATCGACCCGATTGCCATGTATTACTATAGATTTGCCTTGGCTCTAACTCTCAGCAAGAGTGATCCAAGATCTTTTGCTAATATATGCTTAACTAATTACATGTTAAAGAGCGCATTAACCAAGGAAACTTAAGAGCACATAACACATGAAGAAAAGATCATGAAATCATGCAAATACAACACAAGTAATTGATTACGGAGTTTGTCCAATTTGGACTACGTCTTCGGGCCCTGCTCAATAATGGGGAGGCCTTCATTCATTAAGTGGCATAAAAGAGAAGAAGTACAAGTAACATTTACATAAGGTCCTTATACCTCCAAGATGGAATATGGTCTAAAAATGGAGAGACCAGCTATAGAAACAGATAGAACCACTGAGTTCTTGGTGAAACATCATGTAGAAATGACTATCCACATGCCCAACTCTGACAAAGTGACTTTTTTCACCTTCAAAATCTTTCTGATACCCCAAGATTCCGTGGGGCAAGGTTCCAACCTCCTACCAGACTCACAGTTCTGCACCTGCAATTAAAATAATATTATTCGTTGAAGAACGCACCGACCTGTCCTGTCACGCTGCAAAATGAAGGTTTGAGTATACAAATGTGGGTAGAGTTCTCAAAGTTTCAGCCTGTGGTCTGTTGGTGCAATTGGTGGATGGCATGGAAGCGGGTTAGATTCAAATCTTGCCTGCTCCAAAATAGAACACACCATACATTTTTTGAATCCCATCGTTTTGATGTGCATGTAATTATGGGGCTGCTCGCTTGGGGGTCAACCACATGGGCTGGGTGGTTCAACCCCTGCCGACACCCTTATCTCTGTGGTTCCAATGCATTAACAGATTGTGGGCCATGGGGCGGGGTTCCTGGTCAACCCGACCCTGACCCCCTCATATATACATATGATTATTGCATGGTCCGGGGTGGCAGGGATGACAACCCACCCCCCACTAATTTTGATATATCTATATCTATATCTATGTATATATTTTACTAACCTCTTAGAAATTTTAGAAAACTCCTTGAACTACGGAAGTTAGTGGGAAAATTAACTATACCACAAATTTCCTCGGAAGTTGACCAGATTATGGCACCAAATTTCGACCAATTTTCTCCCTCTTTAGTTTGCCACTTGTCTAAGTCAACCCTGAAATTTGACTAACCCGTTCTCCTCCATATGAGCTCGGATTGGAGTGTCATTCACATTGTTGGAATTAGGGTGACGAGCACTTCGATCTGCTACCGAGTTTGTTGCAATTTGACCACTTTGAATTTTGAGCCATTTCTCATGCTACTTGTACTTTGAGATCCACTTGGATCATTCTTCCCCACTGATATATATATATATATATATATATTATATATTTATATATATATATATAATATATATATATATCTATATGATTTGGGGTGGTGGGGTTGGTGGCCCGCCACCTATTTATATATTTTTTTTGTTTTTTTGTTTTTTGTTTTCCTAATCTCTTAGCAATTTTAGAAAACTTCTCGAACTAGGGAAGTTATTGGGAAAATAAACGATACACGGATTTTCCCGGAAGTTGACTGGATTCTAGTGCCAGATTTTGACCAATTTTCTCCCTCTTTAGTCTGCCACTTGTCCAAGTCAACCTTGAAATTTGACTAACCCTATCTCCTCCATACGAGCTCGGATTTGAGTGTCGTTCACATCGTTGGAATTAGGGTGACAAGCACTTCGATCTGTTACTGAGTTTGTTTCAATTTGACCACTTTTAATTTTGAGCCATTTCTCATGCCACTTGTACTTTGAGATCCACTTGGATCATTCCTCCCCACTGAGATAGAATACATACAACAACACACACACACACACATCTTATAATCTATATTATATATATATATATAATATATAATATATAGATATAGGATTTGGGGTGGTGGGGTTGGTGGCCTGCCACCTATTTATATATTTTTTTTGTTTTTTTGTTTTTTGTTTTCCTAACCTCTTAGCAATTTTAGAAAACTTCTCGAACCAGGGAAGTTATTGGAAAAATAAACGATACCACGGATTTTCCCGGAAGTTGACTGGATTCTGGTGCCAGATTTTGACCAATTTTCTCCCTCTTTAGTCTGCCACTTGTCCAAGTCAACCCTAAACTTTGAATGACCCTATCTCCTCCATAAAAGCTTGGATTTGAGTGTCGTTCACACCATTGGAATCATGGTGATGAGCACTTCGATGTAATGCTAAGTTTGTTGCAATTTGACCACTTTGAGTTTTGAGCCATTTCTCATGTGACTTGTACTTTGAGATCTACCTAGATCATTCCTCCCCACTGAGAGCTTTTGGACCTCCAAAAGCATTAATATGTCCAATGCACTGCTTGTCCTCATCAAACCACACATCCAATCATCTGCATTGCATGAAAATTTGGTACATACTTGGAAATCACATACAACCAACACATGACTCAAATAATCCCCACACTTACCAAGAGTTTATAACACACTCTTTGGTCAAGTTTTACATAATAGCAGACAATACCCAAACTACTCACAAAATACCAAACATCACTGTTGATTTAGTAAGCTATGGAAAACATGTTATCGCTTTTACAATTATTCGCAATGTGTGATTTACAAACTATGGTCATGACTATATCTAGTAAAACCATCTCTCAATTAACAAGGTGAATGGGTCATCTCCCTGATTTTCTTGTGGAATATCTTCATTGGTTGAATTCTTCATGGGTTCTTTTTGGGCCGGGATTGTCTGACACGTGGATTCCTGGTGTGCATCCTTGTTACAATGATTCTTCCTCCTCCAGACTTTCCATATCATGTTGGAACGCTTTCTCCTGATGGGCCTTTGATAAGTGTTCATGGATCCCTCATTGTCACTGGAATGTAATGAGGTGCCCTCATCATCTGTCGCTGGTGGGTTGTTGGCTATTTTGGAGCATTCTGAAACTTCCTTCCTGACATACCCAAGTCCTGCATGACAAGGCAATTCCTCTACTTTGATGGAGTTCATGATGCCCTAGCCATTAATGCTAAGGCCCTTCCCCTGATACCCCATTTTCTTCAATAATTTGGATCCGATACCTATAGTATGTTTTTCAAAAGTAGCGAAATCATCATCAGGGAAGGTACATGAAATCGAAGAATAAATTTTTACCTCAAGGTGGTTAGGCTGTAGTTTTTCCAAGGCCTCTTCCTTAGCTTGTAACTGGTGTAGCAACCTTTGTTTCTCCTTCTCTCCTTCATGTAGGAGTCTCCTTAGGTCAGTATTCTTTGCTTGAATGCTTCAGTTGATCTCCTCAAGTTCTTGGAGCCATTCCAAATTGGATGTCCTCTTCATCTTGGTACAACATCTATTGAAATCCTTGTTTCATCTCCTGAATCAGAATCCAAGTCGATGGGTCAATTTGCTGCAATCCCAAGAGCTTCAATCTTCATTTTTTTCATCGAAATCTGACCCCAGGTCAATTGGTCTACCGCGTGAAAATCCTGGGGCTGTGACCTTCTCATCTTCCTCTGATTTAGACTCTTGATCTTGTTGCATGGTGGCAACTGTCTTCTGCTTCTTTTTTATGTCATTCCTCTTAGGTCTCGGCTTAGGGTGCAATTTCCAGCAATTCTCTTCGTCGTGTCCATCTTTCTCATAATGTGAACAAGAGGGATTTTCCCCTCTTCTCTTGGTTGTTGCGACTCTTTTTGGGGGGTAATTTTGTTCATGCATCCCTTTGCTTTCAAGATGCATGGCCTTCACACTGGCCTCATAGATAATAGTAGGCTCAAACAATAATAATGAATGCCTTATGTAACAATGTAAAGAACCAATATACTTAGTTACAATCTTTGGTGAATCTAATGGAATGCTCAAATTCAATGCTTGTTTTCTAAATTCTTTAGTGAAGTTTTTCACATTTTGACCCTTGCCTTGCCTTAGGTGTTTCCATTCTATTAATGCTTTTTGTTTATATCCCAAAGGGTAAAATTTATTCTTCAATGCATAAACAAAATTTGACCATGAGGAGAGAAGGTTACCCACATTTTTTCTACCTTGTAATATGCTATCCCACCAAACAAGAGTGATGCCACTCAGTTGAAGGGATGCCAACTTGATCTTTGACTTGTCTTCCTTGATATGTTGAATCTGATAATAGAAATCAATCTGTCTAATCTAATTGTTGAGTTTTTTTGCATTACAATCCCCATTATACATATACAAGTTAAACTTTACATATTGTTTAAGGAAAGGTTTCTTAGATGTATGTCTATGATGTTTGCGAGAATGATAAGAAGAAGAATAGGAACTGTCACTGGAAGATGGAGAGGGAGGAGGCTCTTCTCCACCACCTCCATGATTTACTGATCCATGGTCATCAACATATTTCTTCTCATGCTTCATTGCCTTCTCATTTTTTGAAAACATATTATCTACTTTCTATGCCATGTTGTAGAACAACTTGTTGTAATTCCACTCTTCTTCCCAACGAGCTTCCTCATCTTCCATGTTTATTCTTTCTGGTGCACATCCTGTGTTGGAAATATTGAGAGGGGGGGTGAATCAATGTTTCTTTTTCAACTATTGTTTTACCAGTTAAAACATTTATATTCAGAACACAAGATGAACAACAAGAATAAATGCTTTTATTAATATAATCTTTGCATTAAAATAGATACAATATATAAATGGTTGCAATAAGTTGCCAAGCACCAACTTGGACTTTTGTGAGGCTCCAACCTCCAAAGCACCAACTCTATTTTTTTCAAGGCACCAACCTTGGACTTAGGAGCACCAACTCCCAAGACACCAATCCTTCCAGTTCTGATGCACCAACCTCAAAGACACCAATACTTCCAGTTTCTGAGGCAACAACCACCAAGGACACCAATTCTTCCAACTTCTGAGGCACCAACCTCAAGGGCTACGACCCAATCTTGTCAAGGCATGTTTGATAGTAATGTTATGCTCTCAGAACTCTTATTTACTGAGTTCTGTCTATTTACAGCTTCACTGTAGTCTCCATGCTACAACATCAATGGCAACCAGTCTTCTTATGAAGGAGTCTTTACAACTCTTCATACTGTCCACATAGAGTCTGCAATAGCCATCATGATCTCTGATAATGTTTCCACACAACTTTAGTGAGCGTACTATTAGCTGCACTATGCTCTGCACAAGAACCAACCTTCTATTCAAGCAAAAATTCTCACTATCACAGTAAATGCTTCAGCATGACTGCTTCTTTGCTGGCTACTTCTCCCTTTAAACAATGTCAGATAAAACTTTATTTATTACATCAACGAATTGTTCTACAGACTGCATTGTGTACCTGATTAATTCATCACAGGTCTGAGTCTTTCACTGGGTAACACGATCAACAGAGATGCTCTTTCATTGAATGCCTCCTGTCCTGTTGGACCTTTGACCCTTTTCTGTCTTGCTGGACCTTCGACTCCCTCTGTTCCTTCCAGTTTTTTCAACAACAACATTCAACTTTCCTTGTTCATTGTTTTTATATCTTCCTGATGCCTCTACCGTCGATTACCTCTTTCCACTAGCTCTTCGGCTTCCTCCTCGATCGCTGTAGTTTCCTCTGTGCTCACTTGATCCTTCAGCTTCCCTCCTCAGTCTCTGTAGTTTCCTCTGCCTATTCGAATTAACCAATGCTTCATGGACACGTTGATTAAGAAGAGTAGGCCAAATTACATAGGAAATGATGCTTATTAAACAATATCAGAGAGGTCCCTTTTTTTCTCTAATAATGTCCATACACAGGACTTTACTGTTTACGGAGAGACTGTACCAATTAGGAGGCCCCACCTGCCACATCACCATCGCAATCACAATTGCCATCGTTCAGGCTAACTGAACTATCATAACCGTTATTATAAGCTTTTGGCCTAAAAAACCCCGGGAAATACAAATATTGAAATACACTGGAATATATGGAAAAAACCAACCGAAACACTTAAGGCCAGACTTCAAATGCATTACACCAGCATCTATAACTTCATCGGGTCCGCTCCTCCACACCTTTATCGCAATTGGTGCTTTATAAAGTGGCAAGGCTTTACAATATATGCGATATGCGATAATATGTTAAATCATATTGCAATGGTGTAGTCGGGTCCGCATTATTATCACAATTGCAGTTTAAATGTGACACAGGCTTTAAACTCTGCGATACATAACTCCCGACATGATAGATGCAATATATCACTAGGGCGCGATATAATAGGACCATAGGGTTTGCAACTGTATATCGCAATTGATTGTTTCAATGTGGCATCTCATTAAGACTTAATTCCGATGAGGCGGACAAGATATGATATTAAACGGTTGTTAATACATCCGTTGGGTCCATAGTATATCACATTTGGCAGTTTTCCCTTTAATTCTATTATAACCCTCGTATAATGGAAATATACACAAACACACGGGAACTTTCATTTTTCGCTTTTCCATAGCCTTGGCGCGTTTATCGATGCTTACCTTTTTCCAGATCAATCCTCCACCGTAGATCCTACCATCCCATCCGACGGTTGATATTACACCCAAGCAACAAAGTTGTTCGGTGATCCTGCACCATAGATCAAAATCATATTTGATCCAACACTCGACAACAATATCGGGTGAGCTACATGCATAAGTATTACCCGCCCGATAAGGTAGTTTCCTCTCTCCTTCTCCTGCCACGCATCGGTCGATGAATGGTATCAGGTGATCAACCCTAAATACCACTTACAACCTTGAGTCCACCCAAAAACCACTGCCATTATTACAAACCCGCCAGTTAGATGTTGAACGCGGATATGATGTCATATTAAGGATTGTTGCTATAACCTATTTGGGTCCGTGTTATTATATCACACATATATATATATATATATATAATATATATATATATATATATATATATACTCCTCTGCTCTTTGTACTCCTTCGTTATACTCTTGGGATATGTGATACTCCCGATAGTTCTTCCTTTGGCTTCCGATAGCTCTACTCCTTCGTTCTTACACTTTGGTAGCTCTACTGTATTATTCCTCCAATATCGCATGATATGGCTCCTCTATTAACTGTTCTTCTGCTAGCTTCTCCTCCTAATGCATGTTCCTCTTCTGATGGCTTCCCTGATGGCTTCCGATATTGCTCCAATACCTCTTCTCTGCTTTGATAGCTCTGCTATGATAGCTCCTATGACTTCCGATATTCTATCCAATGGCTTGACTGTCTTGGCTTTCCTCTGGTTTCTCCTCATGGCTTCTTGCTCATGTTTCTTCATGGATCTGCTCTACTTCTCCTTGGCCTCACATCATTGTTTACTCATCCAAAATATTGCCATATTGACATCAATGATAATCTAGGTCAAAAATATCCCCCTTTGTTATTGATGGCAATATTCTTCTTCTCTCCCCCTTTGACATCAATGGCAAAGGAGTGCTCAGGGACTTCCCATAGCAAACTGCTTCTGTTCTTTATGAATTGTAGATCTTCATGAGTATGTTACTCCCCCTGTGATAGTGCTCTTATTTTTACTCAAGATAGAGGGATTGATGCTTTATCATCAATTAGCACATTATCCCCTCTTCATGTCTCAGAACTGCTATATCATGGCTTCAACAATGCTTAAAGATGCTCTACTTCAATGCTTTCAACCAGATTGCAAATAGCCACACAACAAGTGTCAAAGTCTAGGTTTTTATGCTTCAATCCATATTGTTGTCTCCACAAACAGAATTGAGATGCCTTCATAGTCCGAATCAAGAGAAAATGACACTGAAATTGTCGTTCTTTCTATCTTTCTTCAGATCCGAGTTCCTTCGTGTCTTTGTGCTTCTCCTTGAGTCATTGCCAACCAGTATTCAACATCACTGCATTTGGATGAAATGGTGAGAGGTTGTGCCTCACTATTGCTATATTTTCCAAGTGACCAGTATCAGCTTAAGTTATATTTAACTGCACAACATTCTCCTTTCTATGAGCCATCTTTTCCTTGTGTTCTTGTACATAAATCTGCAAGTTATTTCCGCTAGCAGATTTAGATATCCAATCTGTGGCTGTCTTTTAAAATCATTTTTCTGATTTGCATCTTCTTGCCATGCTTCAGTTTTGTTATATGCTGCCAGCTGCTCTTACTTCAAAATACATTCCAGATGTATCTATTTGTTTGAAGGTTGCCTCTATTTGTGTCCATAATTTACATGTTCTCACATTAAATCCCTGATTTAAGACATAAAACATTTGTAATATCAACACCATAGTTATTTGCCCTATTTTTCTAGTATTATATGACCTTCTTTGTTGCTCCAATTACTACTTAGTGATTAAGTGGAAAGCATCTTCAACTACAGTTCAAAGAATGGTTACAGGATCATGTTCTTCAATGGAGTACTCCTGAGAAATGATCTTTATCGAAGAATTATTGTTAATATAGCTCAACAAGGATTTCATAAGAACCCTTTCACTAATAGCTTATGCAATAATGATCAGGAATCATAGGCTCCCCCTAACTGTATGCATCATCTCTTTTGGCAGAGTCTTCCCATCAAATGCTTAGATTGTCAAAATTTAGGCCAATAACATGTGTTGTTGGCTAGAGAGTTCAAGGGACTTTTGGATTGTATTTGCTTCCTTCTCCATACTTGTGTAACTTTCTTCTTTTGCATGGTTCTAGCTTGTGTAAGGGCCCAGGTTAAGTTACAATCATGTGCCATATTTTTGATGCTCCATTTATGGCCTAGGACAACCCCTCCTTCCAGACCTGGTCTAAATACTTAAAAAATAGTGTTTTACTCCCTATACGCGACATTGCCCTGAGCTAAATGCGTGTGTACGCGGGCCAGTCTACACCCAACCCACGTATATGTCCTGAAACACTTAAAGAAAATTAAATCTCCTTAATTTCAGTGGAGATCACAGGTTTTACTTGTTGATTAACTATTAGTGCCCATGGCCCAACTGTTCCCAACGAATTCCCAACTAAAAAACTACTTTGGGAGAAGGATAAAAATGCTTCAATGGGAAGGCCTAAGGGAGGAGAGAATAGAGAGAAAATTACTCTACTGAGATTATTCCTGATCAAGTCTGAAGATCCTTATGCTTCCAACATGTTAGCGCTTGAAATTTCACCTCAGGCTGAGAAAGGCAAACCTCAAGGCCACATCAAACCATTTAGCCTCGTAGCTAGCCCTACGGGGCAGGAGAAGGTTCTCCCCAGTCTATCTCGTAAAATATTCAATAGATGAGATGACCAATAGGGTAACACTGATTTTAGGCTAGTAAACTAATCAGAAGGGTTGATTTGGGGTTTTTAGGGTTTTTGGTGGCAAATTGAGGGGATGGCAATTTTGGGTGCGAGGATTGGACACAGTTTCTGCAGGGGGTTCTTTGGGGCGAGGTAGGAGACAGTATCGATGCCTTTGATTGAGGTGGATGATTAGGAATGACAGGTGAGAGAGCTAAAGAGAGAAAACAATAACTTTGAAT